>NGBS01001015.1:0-16722 GCA_002245135.1 Proteromonas lacertae | reverse complement strand
CAAAAGTTCCATTTTGTTAATTATAGAAGTGTTAGTCGTAAGTGTTGGATATATTATGTTAAATCTAAATCAGAAAATGATGTGTATCCAGTGTTTGAAAAATGGTTTTATCAGGGTATGCAACCTAAGGATGAAACGCTCGTTTTGTAGGAAGTATATTGTCAGATGAAGAGTGTGGTATTATCTATGGTAAAAAATTTTTAGATTTGTTTAATAAAATCATATACGATTTATACTTAAAGAACGTAATGAACATAATATAATGAAAATATTGGATCGATGTGTGAGAACTATTAAAGATATGTTTTATAGAAAAATTAATACATTTTCTGATGAAGAATTTGACAAAATTAACAATATTGAATCATTGTGTAATATAGTATATACTGTTGTAGATGATTACAATGCAAAACCACATTCTGCACTCAATAATCTAACTCCAAATGAAGTATTCAATGATTTTGAAGTCCAAGATAGATTGTATAAAGAATCACATGCTAGAAACTTAATGAAGCGTAAAAGTGATACTCATTTTAAAGCTGATGATTTTGTCAGAATAAAAGAACATAGAGATAACAAACTTCAAAAAACTACTTATTATACTGATAAAGTATACCAAATACACAAAGTTGGACCGTTTTCATATTCTGATAAAAACTTGGATGGAACAATACCTAAAGAATTCAATCCTAGAGATATAGGTTCATATAGATTTAAATCTCATGAAATTAAAAGAGTACCAGTTAATAGTATTACAACAAATGGTAAGTTTAGATTAAGACAAATTCATAGTATAAATAATGAAGCACAACCTATAGAACCAGATATTCAACCAGCACCAGAAGGTAGAAAAAGTAGATATGGTAGAGTATATAAGAAAAATTCGCTATTTAATGATTTCGTATAATTTTTATGTTTTTTATTTATGTTATTTTTTACATATAAAACAAACACCAATTTTCATCAAAGTAATGAATTCAAAGTGCTTTTTCAAGTATATGGATTAAAGCATAAACCAGACAAATTTAAAGTATATTAATACTTATAAGTTCTTCATCATCTTCTCAAACTCTTCAGCTTTCTTTATTTTCTCTTCTTCAATTCTCTTCTTAAACTCTTCTTCCGTTTTCTTTTCTAATTCATCGTTTTCTTTTTCATCTTTTCTTCCATTTGTCTCTTTTGCTCTAATACCCATTTCTTTCTTAACTCTTCTTGTTGTCTCATATTCTCTTCTTCTTGAAGCATTCTAATAACCACTAATTCTTCTTTTCTTTTCTTTTCTGCTTCTTCTTGTTTTCTTTTTCTCTCTGCTTCTTCTTGTACTTTTCTAACTCTTTCTTCTTCTTGTTGTTTTTTCTTTTTTTCTTCATCTTCTTGTTTCTTTCTCTCTGCATCTTGATGTTTAATTTTCTCTTCTATCTCTTTTTGTTTTTCTTCATCTTTTTTAGTTAATTCAGCATTAAAGTACTTCAATTCAGCATCCAGAATATCAATATCAGTAACATCAAGAAGTGTAGTATCAGACCTTGGTGACATTGGAGGTGTAAAGGTTGGACTTTGGCTACTTAATAAATCATCAGCAGATGTTCTTGATTCAGTATCTTTCACAATTATACCCATTGGTTCTTCATCAACAAAATCAGAATCCTTAACAATCTTTCTTTTCTTTAAATGAATTAATTCATCATCACTATCAATAACTGCTTTAGTTTTAGGTTTCTTTACAATATCAGTTCTTCTTTTATAAACTCTTTTAGGTTTTTGAGGTACAGTTGGTGGTGGTGGTTCTTGTTGTGGTTGTTGTTGTTGTTTTAACTGAGGTTGAATAAAAGGTTTAATCGGTTTTACATTTGGTTTTACTATACTCTTCATCTCATCGTCACTAAAGTATAAATTCATATACTCATTTTGATCTAATGTCTCTAGATGTTTAATGGGAATTAACTTCTGATTATCAAACTTACATGAAAAGCAATAATAAACTGCTGTAGCTGACTTCTCTAATTCGATATAGTTGAATTGTGGTGGACTTTGCTTCTTCTTTGATTTTTTGCTGTCATCATAAGCCAAACTTTGAATATACATTTCGTCGCAAAATGTCTTTAAATGCTGGATGTTACGACTTACTTTCTGATAGAACTCATAAGCCTGTCCCTTTAATGGGAGCTGGGAGCATAATTCTGAATTGGTTGGTTGTTTGACTCTGTCTGCTGGCATTTTTGATTGAATGATTGAATAATTAATTTTCTATTAAAGTAAAAAAATGAAAAAAATATAATACTGAAAATGAGTAAGAAAAGTGTGAATGAAAAAAAACGGTTTTTCTTTATGTAATTTTTTAAGGGGGTACAAAAAATAACTTTCAAAATCAAATACGAAAAAAAGACTATATATAAAATTAAATATTTATGATTGGTTTTTTAATTTCAATCTCAGGTTTATTAATAGGAATAATTTCTATTTCTGTTTCTAATTGCTCTTCATCTTCATTATCACTAGCATTTCTAGAATTTATTCTACTATTTTCAGGTGTTAAAGTAAATGGAATAGCAGAAACAATAGTAGATTTTCTTAATGCTAATTGAACAGCAGGTTCTGGCTCAGCTAATATTTCACTTAATTCTGGAGGACAGGCTTTATGATAACACCATGCACATATTCTCTTGCATTTATAAAGAACCCATAGAACTACACAGCCTAATAAAATATACAGTTCTTGTTTCAAACCATTTAAAGTATCTTTCATATCACCTAACATAACTAAAGATGTATTATATGGCATATTATGTGAAATTATTTATATATAAAAACGCATAGAAATATAAAAATGAATTTTAAACCAAAGTTAATTAATTATACAAGTAGGTGATGTAGTTAGATCTACTGTAGCTACCCTCGGGATAGAACTTGTAGATGTTTCTACTTTAGCAATATCTACCTTTGGTCGACCCTCGGCAGTGTAACTATTCTCTACTTTACGCTTCTTATCTTCTCCACTATTATCATTTCCTTTCTTTACTTCTTCATATCTTCTCTTCTTCTTATTTCTACACTCTGTACAAGATTTATAGAATACATCTTCACTCTTATAACCAAATTCATCATTAGCTTTCTTCTTATCACAAGTACTACATATCTGTGAATCTGGATCTGATTTTGTTATATCCTTTCTTTTTTTAGATTTAGATTCACTTTGTTTTTCTTCCTTCACTTCTTCTTCTTCCATTGTTATATCAATATCATCACCTGGTTGTTCACTCCATTCTGGATCATCTTCATACTCTTCAATCACAGAATACATACCATCCAGCATATCCTTAAATACTTTAATAATTAATGATTTTACTTCAGACATATCATTCTCATACATTTCACCTTCTTGTAAGTGTTTTTCAATACTAGCATCAAGTTCATTTTGTAAATCACTCATTTTAATTTATGTAGATTATTTCAAAAATCGCAAGAAATTTATGAATGAAAAGAATTATGTAATATTATGTTTATTTCTATTCAACCAATCAAAAAACAAAATTCAATTAAAACCAATGATTTAAGAATTAGTTATGAAATCTTAGTCTCTCTTCAATGATGTTTTTTTCATCAATGCCATAACGCTTTAACATCTTTGTTTTTCTGTGTTCTTCTTCAGGATCAACCCATTTTCTAGGACGTATGGTTGCTTGTGCTACTCTAGTTGGTTTATGAATTGCACGCCATTCTTCATACTTTCTATCATCCTCATCAGCTGTATCAGATGTATACCACATTACTACTGGAGGTGATGGTGGTGGTGGTTGAGCTACTATTCTAGCTACTTCACTTTCAATGATTGCATAGATTCTTTCAAAGTCTTCATCTTCACGCTTATTTCTATCTTCTATATTAACATTCTCGATCCAAATTCTTGACATTCTTTTGAAATTATGATTGATAAATAACAATAAGAAAAAGTTAAATGAAATTATATACAAAAAGCAAAAGAAAAAATTTTAACCCATAAAATTACTCATACACTAAAATATATAAAGAAATTTAAACTCACCGCTTCCTCCAGTATAACCCGTACCAAAAACTAATTTACACTCAAATCGCTTATTCTTACCTGTAGAAGGCACCTAAGAATAGTCTGGTACGGGTTACCCACCTACAGTGATATTCTTACGGTTATACATATATATATACAATGCGTAGGCTCAAAAAATAAAAATCAAGATAGTTTGTCAAATCAAAAGCTTGTGTTAAGAAATTTATTTTGCTTTTTTCTCATCCATTATCAGCTTAATAACAAAATAAACTGGAGATCCTAAGTGCAGTGATAATGCATAACTGATTTATGCACATAAAAGCGAAATGCAAAAATAGAGATTAATTATGTTTTCAATTAGAAATAAGAAAGCTTCAATTATTTTAGAATAGATTAGTTATATGTTTTTGACCTAATTAAGTTTAATATCGAAGTTTAGAAACTATCGGACTAGCTAAAAAAAAGTAAGGCTCAAAATTTGAACCTAGGCTAAAAAAAAAGTCCCCATAATCTGAATAAACAACTTATAACTTTGATTAATTCTAATTACCATTCAATATTTAATGTATATACAGTTGATGATGAATATGAAGTCAAATTAATAGATGATTTACTCTTCTGCTCATGCAACTATAGTGAATTTACTGGTATTCCCTGTAGTCATATGATACTTATTAACCTAAAGTATAATCTTAATATTGAAGTGAAGCATTTGTTAGCATATGAACGCTTCACTTCTTTTTTTTACACAACAAAAATATTACAGATTATAATATACATTCAATTATCCTATAGAAATAAAAAATATTATATATACTAATGATGATGTGGTTGATGTTCTAGATGGTAATGTAATTAAGTCAAGTGATCTTCCTCTTCATTCTATTAATATTAAAGATAGAAATTTTATCAGGATAGAAAATATGTGAAGATAGAAAATACATGCTTATCATTACACTATTTTCTACTATAACATATGCTTGAATTAAATACGAATAAAAAGTAGAAAAAAGAAAAAATGTTTGATTAACTCGAGTTCTTGCATTTTGAACGCCATCTCATAATAGGTTTAGAGATAATATCTATAGATTATATAACATCAATAATTGAATGCAAAAAGTGCAAAATGTTTATCATCAAGCATGCTACTCAGTTAAAAAGACATGCAAGACAGTATTTTAGATTATTATTATAAATTATAGTTGCACAAGTGTAGCAGTTCAGTTAACAATTGATATGAGTGATCATAGCAAAGACAAGGAGATTGTTGAATTAACAATAAAAAACAATCTCCCTTTATGCGTAGTGGAATCCAAATCGTTCAAAAGCTTGTTCAAAAATTATGCTGTGCCATCAACTAAAAAAGTTAAAAAAGATAATTGAAACAGAATCGAAGAAAATGTTAAATGAGTGTATAGATAGAAGAAAAAAACTAACAATAATATTGGATGAATGGAAAAATATACTTGGAAATAGCATTATAAACATAGCAGTTAAACAGAATCAAAGAATTGTATTTGTTGAAAGTGTATTACAAAAAAAGGTACAAACAACAAGAAATATTGTAGATCATATTTCTGATACCTTAGAAAGAAATAATTTGGATATGAATAACATTTCTGCAGTAGTAAGTGACAACAATCCAACTATGAAACATATTGGTGAAGTTATTCAACAAAGAACAAGCAATACAATTATTACATTTGGATGCCTTGCTCATGTTGTAAATTTAATTACCAAAAAAATAATGGAAATTGATAAGTATAATGATATTCTTCAGTATTGCAATGACATGATTCATAAACTAAAAAACAATACACGTGTAAGACAATTTATATTCAACAAATATCAGGAAGTTCCGCAGATCAGAAAAGGATATCCAACTAGATGGTCATCCTTTTCAAAAATGTTTAGCAAAATTATTAAACACAAAGATATTTTAATTGATGCTAAGTTATTAAATGAAAGTCGTTGCGAAGAAATAAGTGAAATAATGAAAATTATCAACAAGCTATCAACATATGCGCAAGAATTAAGCAGAGATAGCACTACTTTAAGCGATGCATACTGTATCATTAAATCAATAAAGAGATATTTGAAGTCATGCGAAAATGATAATATAAAGAATATAATTACCAAACAATTGGAATTAGCGAATTTGGATATATTATTGATAAGTCAATATTTAAATGTAAACTATAAATTCAAACATGGAGATAAAAATGATATTTATAGTTTAGAAAATTTAGAAATTTATAATTTTTTTGATATTTTATTAACAATACCATGTTCAAGCTCTTTTTTTGAGAGAAGTTTCTCCATCGAAAGCGTAATAAATTCATACAGGAGAAACAGATTAAACTTAGATACTATTAATAACATTATGAGATTAAAGTATGAATTAGTTGAGAGAAATAAGAGAGAAAAAGAACAAAATGTTGAAAGTGATGAAGATGAAAATAGAGAAATTACTAATGTGGAAGAAATAAGTGAAGAAGATGATGATGAAAGTGAAGAAGGTAGCCCAGATTATTAATGTTATTATTAATTATCTTTATTCTTACTTATAAATGTTATAATAAACAAAAAATCACATAATTAATTTATATTACAAAAGATAATATCAAATGTTTACAAAAAGGACAAATTACTGTCCTTTATCATACTCTTGTCCCTGTCTCCGCCGAACTCAGACCTATTTATACCACTTAGAGGACTCTGTGTAGTTAAATGAAATATATCACCATTTACAAACACTCATCACATAACAGAACTTCACATGATATATGCTTAGTATTACGCTTGTTGTGCGCCGTTGAGCCTCTCTCATCATACAATTACTTTTAAAACAAACTAATATCATTTTTATCATAGTTATAAAAAGTTATTAACAAATATATAGTTAGTATGTCATACGACCTTTATCTGTAATATACTTTTTTATGAACTTCATTATTACAGTGATTTTACTTTTACTTAAGATAATTTTCGAAAAACTTAAGCAAGCCTTCGAGTTATTTTCAAAATACTTAAGTGTGAAACCGACATTTTCTAAAAACTTGAGATTTATTGCGAAATACTTGAGCTTTTTTCAAGCTCTCTTTTTTTGTTAATATAATTTTTGAAAGTATAATAAGTAATAATAGTTTGCATTTTATATATATATTTGCATATATATGTATAACCGTAAGAATATCACTGTATGTGGGTAAACCGTACCAGACTATTCTTAGGTGCCTTCTACAGGTAAGAATAAGCGATTTGAGTGTGAATTAGTTTTTGGTACGGGTTATACTGGAGCAAGCGGTGAATTTAAAATTGTGTATATATTTTAGTGTGTGAATAAATTTATGGGTTAAAATTTATTTTTATGTTTTTAATAGTTTGTAGTGTAGGATAGTAGAAATAAAGTGTATAAATAGATAAGTAGCTACCTGTTCTACCCCGGCAGGGTAGCTACTTTATAGAATAAGAAATGTATTTCTATGTAAGTAAGTAGCGTGTCCTGTGTAGCCTGACTAGGACTTAGTGATTAAATAGTGTGGTGGCCAAGCTACAGAATGCGTTCTTACTTTTTTTTGGTTATTTTTTTTCATTTATCAATTTATTCATGGATTTATATAGTGTAGTTAAAAACATTCAAAAGAATTTAAATAGTATCAAAAATATATATTTAAAGAATTATCTGCAATATTCTATATATTTTAATAAATCGAAATTCTGACGAGAAACTGTTGTTATAAACAGAAAAAAGAAACAGTTTTGATTTTCCTGGCATTTTTGAAAAAACCGTTTTTTATCAAAATTATATAAAATATGTGTGCTTCAGTAAACTTTGCTTTCTTTTGTTCATTTAGAAATAATGAAGATTATTTAGATAAGTGTATATGTGGAACATGTAAGTTTTACTTATATTTTAACCATAACATAAGTGCAGTTTTAGATAGCCCATTACCTAAGGAAGAGATAAAGTCTTATAATGAATTCTGTGCTATTTGCCATCAAAAGATGTGGACAAAGTATAGTGATAAGAGATATTATATGATGCTTTTCGATATTAAACCATCAGTAAAACCAAGAGGATTAAATAGACATTATTTTGCAGTGTTTGATAAGTATATTGAGTGGTTAACACTACCTGAAGGAATGGGAAGTGTTCATTTGAAGAAGAATCCTATGTTGAAACATTATGTAAAGAAGAATTATATATTTGATGATAGTGATGATGATGAGGAAGAAGAAGCACAAGAAGAAGTTAAAGGAAACAATGATCAAACTACGATAAACATACTCTAAATTTTAAAACGAATCTTTATCTTAAAATGATTTGGGACAGGGTTTAAAAATATGCGTAATTTAATAAAAATCATATAATATAATAAAAATATAATAAATTTTATAATAAACATAATAAAATAATCATAATACAGATTAAAATGGTTCTGTAACACCTGTATCCATCCACTCTGTTATAATAACTTGAGGTGGGAATGCTTGATATGAATATGCATCAAGACCTTTTCGTTCTATATAAAGATTACATTTATTATTATTATTTCTTAATATAGCAAAAAAACCATCATATTTATTTAATGCAGGTTGTGAAGTTTCATTTATTACACCTTGTATAGGGAAGTATATTCCATTACTACCATCTACAAAGTATGTTTCTAATAATTTGTTATAATATTGTTGCAATAAATCTTCTTTACCTGGTTCAGCTTTAATAACATGATTGTCATCTAGATATAATATAAATCCATAACCATCATCATGATTTTTTAAAACAAGGCCATTGTATATCTTGATTCTCATAAAATGTTCAAACATTTGAATTTTTATAGGTACTTTTACAGTAGATTCATATTGATTGATGGAACCATCTTGAAATATATAGAAATTAACTGACCAATATGTATATTCAGTATGCAATAATTTAGGTGATACAGAATTATTAACTATTGTAGTACTACCTCCAGAGCTATTATTTACAACATTATATATTTCTTGACATTTACCATATATAGTATTTGTAGTAGTTTTGATATCATTAACAGGTGTAATAATATTATTTATTTGAGTATCAGTATGATTATTAATAGGTTTAACAATAGTATCAGGATCAGTAGGTTGTATATTTATTTTGTCAGCTATATCTTTAGCAAGCTTATCTGTATCAATATTTATATCTGAAGTATTTCGTTCCCCAATAAACATTTTTTGAATTAATAAACAATAAAATAACAAAATTAATAAAAACATCAAGAAACTTCAGAATGATCTTCAATCAAAATATTAAAGTTAGCTCTAAACACTTTTTTAACATTATCAATATATAAGAAGTTATATTGTGGCTTAGTAACAGCTAAATATAACTCTTTAAATGTTTCATATTCAGGTATCCATATATTCAATGAGTTGTATAAGTCAAACAAATTTCTATTACTCAATCCATAAAATGTTAAACAATAATCTACTTGTGATCTTGCTGAAGGTACTATATCAGTAATATATTGACTACTAATTATAATTTTTGATTTTAAATGTCTATTTTCTTTCATTAATACTGGTATGATATTAGCTGTTTTCAACTCTAAACTAAGATCATCAAATATTATAATATGTTCTGCATACTCAAAATTATCTTTGTTTGTATCATCAATTGATTTCATTAACTTCTCTACTAAATTATCTCCTGAATAAGGTTCAAATAATGAATCGTTTTCATCATAACTAATTTCATTATAATCTAATAACTCTTTAATTGAATCATATATCCTATCTTGTTTGATTGTACCTACGAAAAAATGTACATGTTGTTTTTTCTTATATTTTGGATCTATAATATGTCTTAATATATTGTATATCAAAGTAGTTTTCCCACTGTTCTTACGAGCTACAATAAATATATTGCAGAAAGGCTCATTAAAGTAATCATATCCCAGAATTTTCTTAGGATCAAATGACTCACCACCATCAACAGGTTCAATTTGTATATTATTTATTTTTTCAAATTTAAACATAGTGTGTGTATATATATTATGTAGTGAGAAATCAAAAAATAAAAATAGAAGTCAATAATAAAGTGTTATTTATACTACTTTCTCAACACCTCTTGGTCCAATAACTAATTGTTTACCTGTAATAATATAGAATTTATGATGAATTGTATAAGTATTTTTTGCAGTATCAAAATCATGATTTGAGCAATCCAAAGTAATTTTTAAATCACTTGCTAAGTCTTTACCAGCTCTTAATTTTAATTCAGTTAATCGATCAGTACTGAAATTTAATACATCAAAGAATCTATAAGGGAATGAATATGCTGAACATTTTTCATATAATGTATTTTGAATAATATTTCTCATATATTCCCAAGTTTGGTATTTTGCAGGATATAAATAATCAGGAGTATAGACAAAATCATTAATTTGCCATCTAATTCTATCTTCTTCTTTATCAAAAGGAACTATAGTTCTTATATAAGCATCATTTATGTATGCTCTGTATAATATAAACTTAACATAACTTCCAATGCTGCTATTAATACTGAAGTTATAGTTAAAAGTACTATTACCTGGAATAGGATCTTTAGTTATTTGAACTATGTTAAAATCAGTAAAGTCAATAGGATGATGAGTTGAATAATTGATGGTATTGGCATTGCAAGTTGGATCTTTGTTATAACAAACATAAAGATGAGGATTAACTATTTTCATTCCTAAAAATGCTTGCCATTGGTTTATATATTTATCTCCATCATTATGATGAACCCAATTCATTATAGGTGCAAATGTGAATTGAATATAAATGACTTCACCAAAATAAATATCATTCTTCAAAGCTAAAATAGTATTGTATATGTCTGCAAAATGAAATCTACACAGTATTTGACCATGTAATGTATCTGTCATACCATTTTGCATTACATAATAATTTTGAACACCTCCACTTGGATTTAATGTATTAGCTGAATGACATAATAAATTTTCACCTATTTTTTGATTTGCAGTATTAAATCCTAAACCATCAAATATTTTCTTGTAATAATCTGGTTCTTTTAAATCATAAGGAAATTGATTTGCAATTTCATGAGCTAAATCTCTATATTCATTATAACTAGTATCCAAATCACATAGCAAAGTTCCTGTTTTGTTGTATACTTTTAATGTACCAAAATTCATAGTATTCTTCAATGTTAGTTTATCTAAATTATTTGCACTAGTATCTCTTTTAGGTACAAAAGGCATATCCCAATTACCTGAATCTGCAGCAGCATGAGCTCTAGTTTGACCTGTAGTATAATCTAATATGAATTCAAAATAGCTTTTTGATAAGTTAACACAATTATCACCAGATATTTCAAATGTAATAGCATCACTGTTTGAATTTAAAGATAAAACAGTCTCATTCCTGCTTTGGTTTGGAGTAACTAAAATATGGTTGTAAATTGGTATGTAAGCTGGCACAATGCTTTCATGCTTTTGTGAATTAGGTATAGCAGTGATTGACATAATTTATGTTATTTTAAAAGATTAAAAAATACTTAAAAATAGCAAGAAATTTATTAATACAAAATAATCTCAAAATAAATAGGTAAGTTTTTTAAATAAATTGCATAACCATCTTGTTGTGTGACTGATATAGTCATTCGTTGATATTCGTGATATTGCATCTTCTTAGCTGTCCATTCAATTTGTGGATTAGTGAATGTGGTGTAGTTAGTATTAAGATCTTTCACAGGTATGTTAGCTAAAACCATTGAATTCTCACCACTATTAACCCAGTCACATCTAATTTGTATGAATGACACCCAAATTAAAGACGGTTGATTAGGCAATATTTTGTCATATTCTATATCAATATTATTAAAAAATGCTTCAATTGGAGCTGCTGTATGATAAATATCTAACTTTTTGTTCATCTCATCTACACCATATAACTTATAAACTAAGTTAGGGAATTCAATGCTAAAATCTGTGAAATATAATCTACCAAAATGAGTTAAGTATTTGAATTTTAAGTGTAATCTATTTTCTGAACTTTCACTAAATTGAAGTATATCTGTTTGATCATCTATTTTACGAAACGGATAGTTTTGTGAAAGATCTTCATCTGGCAATGGTCCTGCTGCACCTGCTATTTCTGCAAAACTTAACGATAGTAACTTATTACTAAAAAATTCTAATAATTCTTTACCAGTATAATTTCTTTGAGGTATTTTAGCATCAATAGTTTTATAATAAGGTCCAAGCTGATTCTCAGGTTTTTCCCATTCTGCTGGATTTGTTTTATCTGGATTTATGCATTCGTAGTAAGTGAAATTAAAGAGAATATGATCATTTACTTCATCTTGTACTGTATAGAAGTTATTTGGAATAACTGCAGTAATTAAACTCATATATTGATATTTTTCAGTAATAGTTGGAGTATTAATACATCTAACCCATTTATTAGATAATTTTTCATTATAGTCTGATGTTGTTAAGAACAATGTTCTTCTATTAGCTAATATGTTGTTACTATCTTTTGGTTGCATTATGTTTTATAATTGTTGAGAAATATTAAAATATAATTTTATTTGAATTATTCTTTAATTTATATATTGTTATATATATATGCAACCGCAACCTCAAGTTAACAATTCAAATGATGATGAAGAAGATGGACCCACAGATGATGATGAATATGAAGATGAAGAAAATGAAGACAATGTACCTATTGATATGAGCAGAATAAGACATAGAAGAAGACATAGAAGGAATCAAGTCATACCATTTCAAAATATAAGTGAAGATGATTTAAATAATTATGTGGATCAAGAAGTGAAAAGATTTAACAAAGCATTAATTATTCAATATAGACTTATTCCAATAGGTTGGCCAAATCATGAGTTTAATAGAATATATAATTTATATGATGAACATATGAAAATGTTTAATTGGTGTAAAAATTTATTCGTAACAGGTCCTTTTGCGCATGGTAAACCATTAGAAGCTTATAATCCAAAATTAACAGGAAATGAAAACTCTGCTAATGCAAGAGAATGTGGCATATTTAAAACTCGTATAGCAGATGGTATTGATAAATTGTGTATGGCATCTGATTTTATATTACAAAGAAATCCATTTGTTGTTTTACACCCAAAAGAGAGAATAGGTGTTACACAACTAGAAAATAGAAGAATTAAAAAAACTCATTATGAAATTGATGAAAGACATCCAGAACCAGAAAATGATTTTAACATAATGAATAATGAACATTATAATAGTGCAGCTGAAATAAGAGCAGAAAATGTTATGCAAAATAGACATGATAATATGGTAAGAGGAGTATTAGTAAATGCAGACAATGGAAGTAATGATAATAACAATAATAACAACAATGGAAATAATAGCAATGATAATAATGTAAATAATAACAACAATGCAAATTATGATATAATTAGCTTTTGTGATTCTCTGAAAGATAAGTTAAAGTTTTATATAGGTCGTTTAATGAGAACTAAATTTTGGTATTTAACAAATCAAAAAGAAGAAACAGCTTATTCAATTGCGTTAATCATATACAACTGTGTAACTGATTTGTATATATTAGCTTTATATTACATACCAATATTAAAAGATAAGTTAAGTGGAGATTATCAAAATGATAATGAATATACTTTACCATATCATCCTGATAGAAGAAATTTTATGGGATTACCAGATGGTGATAATAGAACTGGATATAGATATAACTATTTAGCAACTATACAAAAAATATTATCAGAAGCTCATGTACCACAAGGACAAATCAATACAAATATATTTGCTAATCCTATAACTTTTAGAATGAATAGAGCTTTAGATACGCAACTTAACCGTCAAATTAAACATAGAAGATCAGTTCCAGCTTATGTTGGAATGAATGTTGCAGATCATAGAAATTGGAGATATGTTGCACCAGCTAATTATCCTCCTGCTCATCCATCAATTACTGCAGATTTGATTGATAGAAATGTCAATGCATTTTATAATGCATCACCTGCAAATAGTGATAGTGAAGATAATGATAATAATCCATCAAGTAGTGATACTGAAGAAGATTCAGACACTTATGATCTTGGTGATATGAGTAATCAAATACCACCTCCTCCTTTACCACCAAGACCTATACCAGCAAGAACTATTCAACAGCAACCACCTCCACCACCTTCTGTATCAAATGTATCTAGATCTAATGTAATTAGTTTAAATAATCAATTTAATCCTCATCATCTTATACCATCTGATAGATTTTCATTTTTAGTATCAGATGATTTGCTTAATGCTATACCAAATCCAAATAGAGACTTTAATAAATCACATAGATTTTTAGCTACTAGAGAAAATGGAGCAAAAATAGGTGTAACTAAGATAATACAAGAGTTTTATACACAATTATTAACAAATAATGGTAAAATCTATTCAATTGATGCATTTATACATAATCATAATCCACCTTGTACAATTGTAGATGAAAATTCAAATAAGAGTTATATGTTCTTTACTGATTGGGTTAGAGAAGAAAACATCAATTTACCTTTATTACCTAGATCTACATATAATGCAACTGAAGTAAATGATATACCTCAAAATTACAGTAGTATCAATATGATGTTTTATGGATATGATTACAATAGAAATATATATTCATATACTGGTTTATTAGAATATTGGTTAAAGAATCATCGAGGAACGGCATTTAATGAAAGACAAGCTAAGCAGGAAATATACATATATAATCCATGTATCAATATTCTATCAGATGATGAAGAGGAAAATAAAAACATAAAAGTATTAATAGGTATGGATTATGATAAAAATTGGCCTAACGATAAAAAAATCAAATGTAAACAAATCAAAGTAATAGTATCTCAAGAAAGTGATAGAGCATGGTATGTAATAAGTGATCCAATGTTTGATTATATGTCATGCGATATACCAGGTGATGGAATTCACAAATTCTATAACTATCCATTCTTTGTTAAGATAGGAGATACAGTAGAATTGATAGTACCAGTATCTTTGAAAGATAATATTTATGTATTAAAAGATGCAAGATTAGATGATAAAGATGAAAATAATTATTTAAAAATTGATGATTATATGAGAAATGCAAATCGAGATAGTATTAATCAAAGAGCTATTGATGATAGAGAAACAGCTAAGCGTAGAATACAAGGTTTAGGTAAAAAGCGTAGAAGAAAGACACAATCATTAGTAAAATTGTATACCAAATTGTTTACACACAATAATAAAAGAAAAGAATAAAAATTATATAGTTTTAAATTTTGTTTCTAACATTTTAGCTCTTTTTTCTCCTTTTAATGAATTAAAATTTGTTGCTTGCACAAACGATTTGTTATTTACTATGATATCAACTAAAAACAAAATTGCATGATAACCACATCTTACACTATCAACTCTTTGATTTTTAACTCTATTTATTTTAATCTTATATTCATCATTAGGATATTTTTTTAATTTTGTTAAATCTTTATAAAACTTTGTTATTTGTTTAGGTTTATCTCCAAAACTATCATAGTACATTATCCTCCTAGTATTATTGTTAACACATAAACTAACCCAATGACCTATTTTACTTACAGGATCTTTAGTTGTATTAGTACAAAGTATAACACACCAAACATTTTCATTTTTACATAGTTGACCTATTTTGCTAAGTTCATCCCATAGTATAACACCTTTAAAATATTTTAGTAGTCTAGGAAACATTTTTTTAATGATCTTTTCAATATCAAAATTTGAGAGTGCATCTTCTTTATGTAAATCACCTGTACCTATATAATCATTTGTGATATATCTTTTAAACATTATATAATTAATAACTATAAGAATTTATTGAATATCAATTCATTTGATAAATTCTTAACGTTTTTAATATATTTTTATATGTTATTTAATTAATGGGTAAGTTTAAAGATTGGTTAAAAAAATCTAAAATTCTATCAGGTGCAGCTAGCTTAATACCTTTTGCTGGACCAGTTATCAGCAGCAGTATAGAGAATATGGGATATGGTAAGAGAAGACGTAGAGGTAGAGTTGCAAGACATAGAGTTACTAGAATGTCACAATTTACACTGATGGTAGATTCTTAGGTGATACTTCATCTATGACTGGTGGTGGAACTGTATAAGTTTAGGACAAAAATCTGGTAAAGTTGTTTCATTTCATACTAGAAAACGGAAGGGAGCTGGTTTAGGTAGTTTGTTTAAGAAAGGATGGAATAAAATAAGAAAAATAGCCACAAAAGACAATATTACAAGAGGTATTGAGAAAGCTAAAGAAATAAATAACACTTTAAAAGATAAGAAATATATTAGTAATATATCAGGTAAAGTAGGTGACATTGCAACAAAATTAGGTTTTAATAAAATAGGTAACATAGCAAATAACATTAGTTCCACTGCTAGTAACTATGGTTATGGTAAACGTAGAAGAAGACATAGGGGTGGCTTAAGACTTAGACAAAATGGTGGACTAAAATTAGCAATGAATGGTGGTGCTAAGAGAATACATAGTATAGCTATCACTAAACCTCCTAGCAATAGGCCTATTTTAAATGGTTTAGCTAAACCTTGTGGATTTAACCATAGAGGTTTATACAATCCACAAAACAGTTTACAAAGCTTTTTAGCTTACAAGTTAACAACA
>NGBS01001375.1:0-15789 GCA_002245135.1 Proteromonas lacertae | reverse complement strand
CAGAATAAATAAATGATAAATCAATATTCAGGTTCTAAAGTAGATTTCATATCTTTCATCAACCTATTCTTAATCGCAACAGGTTTCAACTTCTCAAAATCTTCAGTAAAATATACTTTAGCTTGTGATATAATCTTTCTCATATATTCATTCTTCTTAATATAAGGGCTAAGATCATGTGCAAATTTACTAACTTTTTCCTCTGCAACACCATCATATATTGCCATTAATGTTTTTATTAAATTACCCAATATCTCTTCTCTTTCTTTATCAACCTTTGCTTTTAACGTAATTGTATTATTATAAATTAACTCTTTATTCACCTCTTTGGGATCTTGAGGATAAATTTCATTTAAATATCTAATTACAAACTGAACTTGATCTAATTCGGGTAATACAGAATATACATCATTCACCATTTTCTCTACATCTGATGGTTGAACCATATTGAAATATAAACATCTTAATTTCAACTCCAATTTCGCCAATAATACTTTGGCATATTTGTGTCTACGAGTTTGATCGAATAATTTCTTTACTTCATTAATATCAAATCGATCAATATATTGAGGGAATAATCTATCTAAATTATTTATCACCGTTTTTCTATCTTCAGGTTTTTTAAAGAAATCAGCTGTTGCTTCTGCAATTTCTTTTATTAAACTTTCTCCTGTGGGTGTTAGACTTTCACGGAAATATAACTAAATTACATAATAATAATATAATATCTATACATTATTTGATAATTGAAGAATTAAATCATCAATAAATATTTGTCTCAAATTCTTTCCTCTTAAGAATTCTATTATTGCATTTGTACCTTGAGCTACTGCATCTACGATTTCACCTTCAAATGGAACTCCTTGTGTGTCTATTATTAATACATTCGTCAATGTTCCCATTTGTCTTGGTAATGTAGTTAAACGAGTGTTTCGAATATCTAAAACTTTTAATTTCTTACAGTTTTCTATTGAACTTGGTATTTCTTTTATTGGATTGTTATTAATCCATAAATGTTCTAGATTTACTAAAATTACCTATTTCTTCTGGTAAAGTTTCTATGCAATTATTAGATAAATCAAGTTTTGTTATTTCTGGTATATTAAATATTACTGAAGGTATGAACTAAAGCATATTATAATAATAACCCTACTGTTAAGCCTCTCATTCCATAAGAGAATGTACCAGTTCTTTTAGCATCAGCAACTATCGATGCCAGTTCTGGACAAATGATATTATCATCCATTTTTAGAAAAAAAGAAAAATAACGTTTTTAAAAATACTCGTTTTGTGAATATATAATTTAAAAATCTGATGTTATTCTATTATTATCAACAACATATTATTCGATATACCCCTTTATATAAGTGATGAAACAAAATTAGAAAGAAATTAGACTATATTTTATCCTATCAAATATGCAATGAAAATACATAACTATTTTGAATATTTTTACATATTATTTTATGCTTGCATTTATCTTTAAAAAACAAAGATATTAACTTCTCAAACTTGTTTGAGAAAATATTTTTTTACTTATAAAGCTATATAGATTAGATAAAGATGCTTAGCTCAGTAACTGGAACTGCAGTAGCTGCAAAGGACAGATTGATGATAACTAGGTTAACTCCTAATAACAATCAACCTGTAGATGGAACACAGCTTCACGAAATTCAAGATATCATTTTTATATACTATTTCGAATATATTTTCTTGACTATTTACTGGCTGTATCAGAAAGTACAAATCGTGGACTTTCAATCGCCAATATTCTAATTGATCGTCTATCTAAAGAAAATCCATACATTAAATGGAAGGTTATGAGAATTATTGAAGTATAGAATTATTGGTTATTTATTGTTATGAATAGCATTTAGCAGAGACATGTATAATGAAACATTCGCATATGATATACTAAAGCACTCAGACAAATTAGAGAAGTTGCAACGTACAGAGGAGCTCCAGATCCAATAAATGGAATGGTTCCTTATGAAATGCTTCATCAACAAGCTAGAAAGACAAAGTGATGCAATAATGAATAGAGGTGAATCAAGGACCATCCCAAACCAGTGAATGCCAACCTTTCAAGCAGCTTTACCAGCTGAAACACAATACTGCAGCAGCAAGTAAGCCAAGAAGTAATTCGCTATATACTCAAAAGAAACAAATGGTTGGTTTAGGTAATAATTTATCATCAAAAGATATTCGACATGATGAATGGATGGATAAAGTAAAGAATTTAGGTCATTCATACACTCCTGATAGTAATATGAATGAGAATAGTACTTCCTCTAATTCCGTGACCTCATCGTTAACTTTTGGAAGGAAATGTCAGTAAAAAGAAAAGTTGGGTTGAAAAGCTAAGAGTTTAGTTGGTCCATCTGGTAAACCAAGAGCTCAATCTGTAATTGTAGGAGAAGTATCTTTAAATGCAGACACTACTCCTAGTTCTTAACAAGAGCTAAAATGGCTATTAAAGGATAGAACAACTTCAAATGATAAGATAGTTGGAGTAGCAAATACAAATTATAAACCAACTCAACCAGAATGGATGAATAGAGCTAATAATTTAGGAAAACCTCGTTCATTGACTTATGATGCATCTGTAGGTAATGATTTAGAAAGCTTTTATAATCAAACAAAATACTGATGGTGGATATGAAGCTCCAGTTACAGGTTTAGGTAATGCGATGAATAATAACAAAGCTCAACCAAAAAGAGCAGTGCAAGAAGTATCATTTGGAGAGAAATTCAAAGCTGTTTCTGAAAAGCAATGTCTGATGGATCTTATGAAAAAAGTTTAGTGGATGATTTAGTATCAAGCGGTGGACTAAACCTTCACCTCCTCCTGGTAAGTTACAACAGTTTTGTAGTGATTGTTTAACCTTAGATCCAAATGTATAATTAATTGATTTATATGTATATTATTATCTTATAGATAATTGGAGAATATTATTAGATAAATTGAATGATGAGAATTATATGGTTGTAGTAAAGACTTTATCTGTAATTGAATCATTAATAAAAAATCCATCAACCACTGATTATGTAGTATTTTTTATGACGAATAGTGAAATACTACAAGAATGTTTAGGAAATGCAAAAGTGATAGTATCAAGTAAAGCACAAAGAGTATTACAAGAATTAAACAAAAGAAATGAAGAATTAGGTGGAGTAGAATATGAAGTAGTAGAAGAAGTAGTTAGAAGAAGTTGAAACACCAAGAGAAAAAGTAGGATTAGAAAGTGTAAGTGAATTAGCTGAAAATGAAGAAAATGATGTTCAAACTCCAAAAGATAATGATTTAGATGATTTATTCAATGCAATTCCCTCTGCTCCATCCAATAATAGTAATAATTCCTTGAATTTAGAAGTTGATCCATTTGGTGCATTTGCTGTTTTAACACCTCAGCAACAATTACAACAACAGCAAATGCAACAAATGGGATATGGAATGAATGTAAATAATAATTATAATTATAATATGAATATGAATACTGCAAATATGAATAAAAATATTCCAACTTCAAGTAAAGGAATGAAACCTCCCAAAAGAGGTCCATATTAAATATTATTTAAGTTTTACTAAATTATATATATAATCAAAACATTTTATATAATATTAATGTGTATTAATTGTTTTTATTCAACATTAATATATTTTTTACATATTTCTTTCTTTACTTCTTCTGATATTCCATTATATATTCAAAAAATACTAGATAAATTCAAAGATGGTTGATATTCAACAAATTTATCTAAGTATTTACATATTTATCTCTATTCCTTCATCTCCAATAGGATTATTAAATATTGAAATATGTTCTACATCTCTTGATAAAGAATCTGTTAATTCTTTCAATCCTTTACATCTATTTCTTTATAAAACAACATTTATACCTAAAAAATCATAGTTTTTGTTAAACTGATTTCTTTTCTTTGAAATACAATTTTTAAATAATAGTCCAATTCCATAAATAACATATCACATTACATATTTCAACACTTAACAAAGATTTACTTTGAATTACCCCTTCTAAGTCTCTAGAGTAATATTATCGTAATATTATCATACAATCATTCTTTACAAACACTTGAAAAGGATATATTAAGGAAGAACAACAAATTCAACAATAAGGAGGTATTTTCTAAGAATTTTATTATCATTTTTTCTTTTACATCACCTACATTTAACACTTTCATCATTTAAATATCATCTTCATATTGTACAACTAAATCTACTTAATTAACACTCTTTTCTATTTTTTCTTTTATCTGTTCAAATGATTCAAAAACAGTACCTTCACATTAGATGGTAATACAGATTTCATTACATTATCATGTAAAAATGAAAAATTAAACATTTTCAAACTTGTTGATGTTTCAAAATATTTATTCGTTTGACGAGGCTTAAAATTACAGAAATGTCTATTTATAAACAGAATATTGTTTTTCTTTTCATTTTATTTTCACATTAAACATTTCTTCTTTCATTTGCAATAATCAAATCAAATCAAACAACAATTAATAATATGATTTCAATTAACAAGAAGAACAATTGTATTTCATTAAGCTTAATTTAAACTACAAACTAAACCAAGTGTCTGTAAACCAACTTCACTCAAATTACAAGTCAAACATAACTTACCTTTATAACTCACATCATAACTAGATCCACAATATGGACATTTCATTATTTCATCACTTTTATTTAATGGTAAAAATTTCTCACAGTTTATTACCCATTGATTTTGACTATTATAATTCAATTCATTTTCATTTCTTCCTTGTTTCTCAGATGCTTGTAATACTTTAAGTGTCTATTATATAATAATAATAATAATAATAATAATATATATTTATATATATACTTTATCTTTTAATTGAGCATTATTTTGTTTGTTTATTTCATTGATTTCTAATATTCTTCTCGCAAAATCAGCTGAAGTTATATAATTCTTCAATTTATAAGCACTTGTCATTGCTAAATTCAATACTAATAACAAATGATTAGCTTGTAAATTACAATGAGTCATATAACAACTCAATTCTAATCCTCTAACTCCATCATTTGATTGAATACTTCGACGATATAATTCTAATCGACAAGCAGTTATATAATCGCGGCTAACACTTACTAATTCTTTTACTTCATCACTTTCACTTTTATGACTTACTATTAATAATGGTAAACTCGTTAAGATCTTTAAAAATGTATTCATACTTTCAGTAAATTTACCCAATTGGAAATATTTATATCCTTCTTTTAATCTCTCAACTAAATGACTGAACTTTATTGTACTTGGAGGTACTGTTTTCTTCATTGAATTGACTTTACTTCCATCATGTATTAATTCATATCCAATTGGAGGACTTATTGAATAACCAGGACAAAATATTTCACTACCATAATAAACACTTCGAAATACTTCTTTTAATGGATCAAAGTTAATTACACCAATTTGACGATTTAATAATCTCATTCCACTTTCTATTGAACCACCAGCTATATGAATTGCAGCTAAAGATGAACTATCAATCCAATAATCTTTCGCAGATGGTAATCTTGTTCCACTTACGATATTTCCACTTTCTTCCATACTAATTCATCTTTTTCATTTTTATTTGATGTATTTACAATTGTATCAGGTAATTCATCAGCAGGTATTTCAAGATCATCACCCCATTCATTGGCTTCATTTCCTTTATTATCATCATTCTTATTCCAATCATCTTCATCATTTTTATTGTTTTCTTCTTCTCCTTCTTTCTTCTTCTTCATCATCTTCATCTTCATTATTATTATTATTATTGCTTTGAGGCATTCCAGCAGATTCAAATAATTACTTCTTTTATCTCCAATTACCCAATCATTTACTAATTCTACAGTTTTGGGTGGATATAATTCTTCACTATTTTCACTCTTTACAGGTATTGGAATATTATTTGTATCTAAAGCAGCTTGAATATTCTCTAATTTATCATTTAAATTGTATGTTAAAGCAGTTAAATAAGCTAAACTATTCTCACCAGCATCTTCTAATATTTTTACTCTTTCTTCTGCATTTCCTAATAATAATGCATTTAGATATTTGGACATTACATTTTGCCTCATTTCTGCTATCTTATACATTTTCTGTAATTTATCATTATTACCTGTTAATAAATACAAATATGATAATTTCTCAAATGATTTTGTCTTTTGATAAGCCATTTCAGCTACTGATATTTTACCTCTTGATAAAGCTACATCAGCTAATTTCTCATAATATTCATCTTTATTTAAACTAATTGCACATTCAGCTGCTATTTCAATATTACCACATTTCAACGCTAAATCAAATCGAGAGGATGTATCACTTACAAAGTTTAATGCAACTTCAGGATATCCTTTCTTATGTAAATATTCAATTATTGCTTCACCACATAATTTACCACTCTTTATTATTCTTAATACTTCTTGAATATTTCGACTTTCTAATGCTATTTTAAACTCATATTCAGTTGGATCAATCGCTAATCTTCGAGGTTTACAATCTCTATCTAATACATATACATGTTTATTTTCAATTTTAGTCACATAACATGGAAAATCGATTGTTCTTATTACACCACTATCTCCACTTGGTATTATATATTTTATATGACTTAATGTACTATATATAAATGCACCTCTTTTATCCCAACTACCACCTTTTACACTCATTGGTTCATTCGAAGTAGAGATTATTTCTAAATCTTTATTACATATCCATACTGTATCTTTACTCATTAATGCAACATATTCATTATTATCATTCCATTGAACATATTTTACACCATTTACTATTGCACTTCCTAATTGTTTTCGACTGGTTGTATCAAATAATACTATTCGATCATCACTTCTTAATAATATTCGACCAATTATTCCACCAGCAAATATTTCACTCCAATTACCTGATGGAGGTGTTACTGGTTTAGTTAATTGATTATCAAGACTTCTTATACTTATCTTTCGATCTTTTTCTAATACAGCTATACGATTTCTAGCTGTAAATAAGGCACTTAATCCATTACCTTTTATTGGCTCACTTCCATTTGTATTTTCACCTTTACCTGTTCGATATATTTCATATGTTCCACCATCAGCTGTGGAAAATAATATTATATTACTTTCACTTGGATTCATTGAATTATATATCAATTGTTTTGGTTGGATATTCGAATTATTAGATATACTTGATATTGGAATATCTTTCGTTGAAGTATAATCATATAATCGAATATATTTATCTTTCACATAATATAACTCATTTCCATTGGTATAATAAGCTGGTCTTTCTCTATTCAATTTGAATATTATTAAACCATTATCATGACCTGCTGCTATTAAATCTTGACTTGGATGCATTGCCATTACCCAATATCTATCATGAGGACGACTAAACTTCTGAATACAAATTCTCTTTGTTGCATCCCATATACGAATAGAATGATCTTCACTGTCACTAAATATAAGATTCTTTGTTGGATGGAATAATACACAACTTACATTTCCAGTATGTCCTCTTAAAGTGTCAACTTCCCATGCCTTTGAATCATTATATCGCCATATCTTCACTTGTCTATCATCAGATCCTGAAACTATTAAATTTAAAGTTGGATGGAAACTTGCCCAATTTACACATCGATCATGACCTTCAAGAACAAATTTTACTACTCCAAATAATTCGGAATTTAAACGACCCAAACCAGCAGCTTGTTGTTCTTCACCTGGAGTTCCATTTACTTTCTTCTTTCTTAACGCTGATACATCCCATACTCTTATCGTTGTATCTAAGGAGGTTGATAAGACTAAATCCTTTGTTGGATGGAATTCAGCATACATTACATAATGGTTATGTCCAGTAAGAACAGATATACATTCTCTACTTTGCCAATTCCATATTCTTATCGTTTGATCATCAGAACTACTCAAAATCCAAGGATATTCGGGATGAAACTTTACACTTCGCACATAATCACAATGACCAAGAAGTGTGAATAGACATTTTCGTTGTTTGTAATTCCATACTTTAATTTTGAAATCATCACTTCCTGACACAAATAAAGGCTGACTTTGATGAAAACAAACACCACGGACTGGAGCTGTATGTTCATCAAATACATCAATTAAAGCTTTCATTTGATAATCCCATAATTGGATACTTCCAGTGTGTAAACTGGCTAATAACCAAGGTCGATGTGGGTGGAAACTCAAACCCTTCACTCTATTGCTAGTAGTCTCAAAACGAGTGAGCATGAGCAAAAAGAATTTTTGGCTTTTTAAAAAGCGGGAAAGTCTATTTAATT
Source organism: Proteromonas lacertae (assembly GCA_002245135.1). Classification (NCBI taxonomy): domain Eukaryota; class Bigyra; order Opalinata; family Proteromonadidae; genus Proteromonas; species Proteromonas lacertae. The sequence goes on along the minus strand of NGBS01001375.1, from coordinate 7,455 downwards.
TGAATGGATTTGGGTTAATGAAAAATTGAATTTGGGGATAGTTTTGGGATAAATAAAAATTTCCAAATTTACAATCATATGAATAGAATTGACAATGAAATATAATAAAAAATAAAATTAATTATTCAACATTAAAGAATTCTTTTGATAATTCATTCTTTTCTTTTTCTGAAAGCCCATTTAGTTTTATTCTACTTGATAAATTCAATAAATATGGGTGATTTTTATAATTTCGTCTTGTAAACTTATTTAAATATTTACAGGTTATTTCTATTCCTTCATCTCCAATCTCATTATTATGAATAGAAATATATTTTGAAGAATTTGGTAATAAATCAGTTAATTCTTTCAATCCTTTAGAACTAATTTTGTTATTCGATAAATCAATCCATCGATAATTAATCTGTTTAATTATTGAAATATGAGAATCATTCAAACCAAAATCTATTATATAGAATAATCACATTCTATACTAGAAAAATCACATTCATCTTTTCTTCTCTTCTTTACACAATAGTCTAACTAATACTCCAATTCTTCATTTGTCCACGATGAACATTTCATTTCTATGAATGGATAATTTTCATTTTCTAATGATTTTGAACATATTGATTCTAATCCTTTCATACTTACACTGTTTCCATTTAGATTTATAGTTTCACAATTTTCAATTGATTGAAGATTACTTGCCAACAGAATTATACTTTCATCATCAATTGAGATATTAATCATATCTATTTTATCATAATCCATCAATATTTTTAAATTGTTTAGCAAGTATTTAAATCCACCATTTCCTATTGGATTGTCTATTAAAGTAATATAAATCATATATACTGTTAATCTCTAACATTTCAATATGATAATCTTCTTCTACATAATTCATCAAATATTTTATTCCAATTGAATCTATTTTATTGTCACTTATATCAATTTTACGAATAATTCTATAATTATTCTTCAAACCATTAACTAAATATTTTAATCCAACTGAAGATAAACCCATTTCTATTCAATACAATAACAACAATTATTATACTTGAACAATTCAATTTACAATAATTACTTCTTAGTAAATGTAAATAAGGAGATAATATTTTCATTCTTTCATCTCCTATATCATTCCCACATAATTGAAGTTCTTTAAACTCATAAAATGAAGTATAATTGTTAATCAATATTTGTACACTCATAGACTTAAGTTTATTATCTACATAATAAAAAACAAAAACAAATTATACTACACAAATTGAATCTTTCTATTTTTTCTAATTCTCCTGATTTTAAAAAAATCAATGATATCAAAAATAATCATTCATTTCCAAATTACTCAGATTTAATTCATTATTATTACTTTTAATATATGTAATTAATTCTGGAATATCTTTATCAACCAATAATTCTTTACATCCATTTACATCAAAAACTATTTTTGAAATAGGAAACTTGGAGAATAAAACTTTTAATCCAACAGAATGAATATTTTTGTTTTGCATAATATCTATTTTTTTTATATTTGCATATCTAAATAATTCTTCTGATAATAATACCATTGATTCATCATTTAAATTCATTCCACATAGATTCAATTCATTATTTTTGTTGATTAACAAATGCAAATATGGAAGAATTAATCTAAATCCTTTTGGACCAATTGGTGTGTCTATTTCAAGATAATATATTTAAATAGATCAAGATATATATGAAAGATTTATATATTTTAATTTCATGAATGGAATTGATTTAACAAATGATTCTATGAAATTAAAATCTACATTACATGAATGTGTATAAATTTCTTGAAGATTTGATAATTGATTAAAATTTTATTGGAATATAAAAAACTATTTAAACAAGATAAAATTATAACTATACAAAATTGAAGTTTTGTTGGATTAATCTGTTTCAGTATATTGAAGAAATAATCCATCCCTTCATTACAGAAACAAATGTGTTTTGAATCAATTACAATTTTTCCTTTATCTTCACAATCAGTATTAATAATAAATATCATTCTATCTAAACAATACATCTTTTCATTTTTACATTGATGATGAATATGAAACTTCAGTCTATCTATAATTGATTTATCTTGTTTGTATAATTTCATCATCAATAGAATAGACAGTATTCTTTTGTTAGGTTTATAATTATAAGATTCTATTAATTTGTCTCGAAAAAATTCATATTCATCACATTCAAGATAGTATTCTGATGGATAGATTATTGGAAGTAAAATACTATTCTTGTCATTTTTATATAGCATTTCTTTTCTTTCATTTAATATTTTATAATAATCATTCTCATCATCTTTCAATAATTCACTCATTTTTGTCATTTCTTTTATCAAATCTTTTAAACTCATTCTATCTTCATTCTTCACTTTCAACATTCTGAATATCATTTCTTTCATCATTTCATCACATTCTACATCTAAACTGTATTTACATCTCACAATATTCTCTTTCGTTTTATTCATATTATTATCTTCATTACATGGTAATTTCTTAAACATCATCTCATATAATATACAGCCAATTGACCAAATCACACTTCTTTCATCATATTCCAATCCATTCATCTCTTCTGGACTTTTGAAGCATATGTCATATATTCTCATTTCATCTTCTTTTCTTAATGCATTTAGGTTTAAATCACATAACTTTATATTGCCATTTTCTTCATATATTACATTACTACTCTTTAAATTACCTATCATTAAGTCATATTCATTTAAGATCATTAATATATTACATATGGAACATATAACATTACATATTTCAACACTTGACAAAGATTTACTTTGAATCATCTCTTTTAAGCCTCTAGAGTAATAATTTCTTGATATTATAACACAATCACTGTTTAAAAACACTTGAAAAGGATATATTAAGGAAGAACAACAATCCAACAATAAGGAGTTACTTTCTAAGAATTTCAATATCTTCTTCTCTTTTATCTCATTCTTATGTTCAACAACTAAAACTACTTCATTTTCACTCTTTTCTTTTTTTTCTTTTATCTATTAAAAATAAATAAAGTAAAATACATTAGAATTAGGTGGTAATATAGATAATAATACCTCATCTATGAAAGATTTCAAACAAAACATTTTCAAAAACTTGATTATGCTTGATTGAATAAAGTTGATTTTAGAAGCATGAGAAATGAATTTGTTTACAATAACACAATAAACTGGTATATTATGTGATGTTATAATGAATTATAGGTATCCTGGTCATATGGCTAAAGCTTTAAGACTTTTATCTGAGAAAGTGAAAGGAGTGGATATGTTAATGGAAGTTCGTGATGCTAGAGTATAATTCATAGATGAAAATGAATATAGTTTCCACTGAGTACTTCTAATCATAATTTTGATTCCCTGTTTCCCAATAAACCACGATTGATATTATTTAATAAATGTGATTTATCTGATTCATCAAAATGGCCTAAAATCAATGAATATTATTCCAAACAGAATATTTCTAGTTTGTTTATATCAGTAAAACAAAAGATAAATATAAATAAACTAATTCCAACAATGATTAAGACATGTCCATCTAAATTCAAAACTGTGGGTTCAATATTTCTAATAGTTGGTTTAACAAATGTAGGTAAATCTTCAATAATAAATTGTATAAGAAAGAATTCGAATGATTTTAAAGGATGTATTTATTATATATATATATTAAATAGTAAAAGGTGCCAAAGTTGGTGCAACTCCTGGTTTAACTCGAAATATATATCCATTGAAAATCAATAATAATCCTGATTTATATATCTATGATAGTCCAGGTATAATGATTCCAAAGTTACAAATTAATAATAATATGAATAATGAAGTAGGATTGAATTTATGTTTAGCTGGATGTATTCCTGATAAAATAGTGGATGAAGATGTATTATGTGATTTTATATTGTTTAAACTGAATAAGTTGAAGAATTATAAATATAGAAAAGTGTTACATTTGAGTGGAAGTGAAGAAGAACTTGATAATATAGATTATGTATTGAAGATGATTAGTAAGAATGAAAAATGTGATGAATGTGTTGCTAGTAGAAGATTTATTGAGAGATTTCGAAAAGGTGATTTTGGTCGCTTTGTATTTGATGAGATATAATATTTATTTTTGTTGTTGTTGTTTAATTTAATTATTTTTTGTTTGTTATGTGTTTGTATGTTGTTTATTTAAAGAAATAAACAAAATACAATAAAATACAGAGAATAATACATTTCATTTTTGTATTTGATATAAATAATGGAATTAACCGAAGTAGGTTGTTATTGTAGTTTTAGTGAATGTCATCAGAAAGGTATTGTTAATATTTAGATTGATTTAGATTTTCTTCCTTTTGAATGTGATTTTTGTCACCAGAAGTATTGTAAAGATCATATATCATATGAGAAGCATAACTGTGCAGAGTATAAAATAAATCTGATAAAATAATAGATATAAGAAAAGAATTTTAGAAACTAGTGAAGTAGTAGATGAATTATCAACATACAGTTGTGAAATGAATGGTTGTAAAAACAAAGAATTAACGAAATTCATTTGTTGTGAATGTAATCATAGTTTTTGTAAATTTCACAGGTATTTGATATAACAATTTGAACTATGAAGTAATGTATTATAGAAATCCATTAGATCATAATTGTGATAGATGTGTAATGTCAAATCAATTTATAGATAATAAAAATAAAGAATATTCAAAAGAAAATACTTTAAATGAAATAGAAATAATGTATTAATTATATTTTATACAATAATGATTAGAAGTAGTGGTATTTGTACAGACAAATTAATAATAAATAATTTCTCAACCAAATTTAATGAAATATTATCATCACTTTGTATGAAACATAACTTATCACTTGATGATAAAATAATACTAATAAATAATACCAAAATAGAATTAGATGAAGAAATATCTAAATATATTGATAATAAAGGAATAGTGAAAATAAGAATAGGAACATTGAGTGGATATTTAAGAAATGAGAAAAATAGATTAATGATAGAATCACAGAAGTATATGATATTTGAATATTATATAATATAAATAGATTTAAAAGAATAGCTAAAGGAGATTCAAAAATTCCTCCAAATAATCGATTGTATTATAATATAAAATATGAAAATAAAATATATTCAATATATTGTGATAAGAAATACGGTGTGGGTAAGATGATTGATTATTTCTGTAAATTATTTGGAGTTAGTAATTATAATGCGAATGGAAAGGGGAAATTGATAATGAAATATGAAAATCATGAAATTAAACAATAATGAAAGTTTGTTGAAACAAATGATTCCTGAATTTAGTTTGATAGTGTTAGATAAAGTAATAAATTAATAGATTATAGTTTGTATAAATGTAATACTGATTTAAAATTGTTTTTAAAAGAATGGGTTAATCAAAACTATTTTTGGATGATTCAAACTATTTTGAAGGCTTGAGATGAATTTTGATCCAAATAAGTTCATACCGCTTTCAAAGAAATACAATAATGAATGGAAAGTACAACCATCTCCATCCAAGCAGGATTTAGATGATTTATTGAATTATTTTCACAAGTTTAACTTACTTCAAAAAGTATGATGTATATGTGGATATTGTATATAGATAAATGTAATTTTGAGTATATTTTCTTCAACGAAAGCCAAAATTGAGGAATGTAAACCCCAAATAATCGATTTTATATCTAGAGCATTTTCTGAAGAAGATAGTGGTTGGTTACAGTTTCTTAGTTCCACAGTATCATCATATTATGATATTGATGAAGTAACCAATCTAAAATGTAAAGAATATGAAGACTCAATATTCTCAACAATGTTGAATGATGAATTAAACCTAACTGTATAATTCATGTAATTTGTTAATGTCTTAGTAAAAAGTGAACCTCCTAAACTATCTCCATCAATTGATATTTCTCCTTTATATATTCACAATTTATCATTGAATAAGATAATTAATTCAAATGAAATAACTCCTGTTACTACTCCCTGTGATTATAATGTTATAGATGATACACATCCATATCCAGTTAGAATATGTATAATAAATATATTTATATAAATCCGATGAAAAGAGGCTATATTTTGTATTTAATTATTTTGATATTTATTTTTACTTTTATTATATTCAATATAATATACACATATTATTTTGGTTATATATATTGAATATAATAAGTGATAATAAGTGATAATAATAATAATACTTTCTCATTTGAGGATATATGTTTATAATTATTTCTATTTTATTCAAATAGTAAAACATCAAAAAATAGAAGTGAAAGGATTAGAAACTGATGTAAATACCAAAAAGATAAAGAAATCTGTAAATCAGAAAGAGTAATAAATGTGGATAAAGAATTAGAAACCAAATATAAACCATTATTAGAGAATCGACAAGATGAATTTACAAAACAACAACAACAATTCCAACAACAAATCCAACAACAAACAACCATCACAATTACAACAACCACAAGCAATTCCTTCATCGAGTCCATTAATTGGTAATACAATAAAAAGAGAAACAAAATCAATGATGTCTTTACAAAATAATAATAATATTAATAATTCATATTTAACACCACATCGAACTTCATCAATTAGAAGTTTTAAAAGTAATAAAGAATCTCATCGTAGTTTTTCAACATCAGTAATAAATCAATTACAACCAGTAACAAATGGAGATTTAACCAATACAATAGAGAAACAAGTATCAATAATGAGTAAAAAAGCATATAAGAAGTATAAACGAAATGAAGTTGGTTATTCTACTCTATATCAAGCAATATCTAATTATGTAGGTCAACCATTGACTAAAGATTATTCTAAAGAAATATCGAGTATTTTCAATAATAGTAATCGTATTTAATATATTATATAAAATATATTATTTTTATAGCAATTGAGAGATATTCAAGATTTTTATTAAAACAAGAAGAAAGTGAAGAAAATGGAGTGAAAATATTGAATAAATACTATTTTGAATATGATTATAGTACAAAAGCATATAGAGTAATAAAAAAGAAATTTAGAAGTAGTATTTCAAAGGATGATTCTTAATTAAGAATAATAACTCTCATACAAACAATTTTAGATATAATATAATATAATATATAATAAAGAAATATTGATTCATTTCATTTCATTCATTATAAGTGTTTAAGCATAAGTATTAGCATTTTGACAAGCTTCACCATAAAATCCATCAAAACAACTACATAAACCACTTGAATAATCACAATTACCTCGACCACTACAATCTCTTTGTTCAGATGATTTATCATCTTTATCATTTGTTGCTTTCATTGGATCTACAGATGATGGACATTCAATAAACTACAATCACTTCCACGATGACCAGCATCACAAATACAACTATAAATATATTCATCATTTCCAAATCCTTTATATAAATTCACATTAGCATTTTCTAATG
>NGBS01000406.1:0-10160 GCA_002245135.1 Proteromonas lacertae | reverse complement strand
CCTAACCCTAACCCTAACCCTAACCCTAACCCTAACCCTAACCCTAACCCTAACCCTAACCCTAACCCTAACCCTAACCCTAACCCTAACCCTAACCCTAACCCTAACCCTAACCCTAACCCTAACCCTAACCCTAACCCTAACCCTAACCCTAACCCTAACCCTAACCTAACCCTAACCCTAACCCTAACCCTAACCCTAACCCTAACCCTAACCCTAACCCTAACCCTAACCCTAACCCTAACCCTAACCCTAACCCTAACCCTAACCCTAAACCCTAACCCTAACCCTAACCCTAACCCTAACCCTAACCCTAACCCTAACCCTAACCCTAACCCTAACCCTAACCCTAACCCTAACCCTAACCCTAACCCTACCCTAACCCTAACCCTAACCCTAACCCTAACCCTAACCCTAACCCTAACCCTAACCCTAAACCCTAACCCTAACCCTAACCCTAACCCTAACCCTAAACCCTAACCCTAACCCTAACCCTAACCCTAACCCTAACCCTAACCCTAACCCTAACCCTAACCCTAACCCTAACCCTAACCCTAACCCTAACCCTTTATTCTCCTTTAATCTGTTTATCAAAGTATTAGTAAAGTTTATACTACTATCTTTTATATCTAATTCTTTTCTTTTATCACTTTCATAGAATGATTTAATTTTATTTAGATTTCCATTGTTCATTTTGATTTTTTCTATTTTCTGATAAGTAATTGTCTTATCTCTTTTCTCTATTCTATTAAACTGATCAATTACTCTTTCCTTTTGTATATCATCATCAAATGTATCATATCCAGGGTATACACTATTCATATATTCAGTCATTTTCTTTTTCAATTCTTCTCCCTATGAACCAAAATCACAACTATCTCCAGGAGTCATTATAACATTACAGTCAGGATAAGGATTTACCATTGTTATTACAAATCTAGGATTATTATAATCCTTACAACAATCATCTATTTTTTGAACTAACAAATCCAATATTTCATCTACCTGTATATTTTCTATTGCATTATCAATTATTTTGTTTATTTCTAACTTAATTGTTTTAGTTATTTTATTTCTTTCCTTTTCATTTATTATTTCATTTTCTTTTAGCATTAATGAATCGTAAGCATAATCCTTAGCATCTCTAATCAGCTTCATCATTCTCCATCTTGTTTCATATTCTTCAATACTTCTATTATCTTCTACCTTACTTGTATTATCATCTAATTTTCTTTTTTTATTTGGTGATGGATATATCTTTTCAATAACATCATCAATATTTTTCTCATCAAAACTCTCAATTTCTACAATTTTTTCTATTTCATTTACTGTTAATCTATTTCTATTTCTTGCTCTATATATTCACTCTTAAGGTTGTTATAATACTCAGAAATATCTTCTGTCATTATACACTCAGGTGTATACTATATTAATTATATAAAGAAATAAATATACTCCACAGTAATATAACATATTGGATAATTGATCTAATAATCTTTCATTACATTCTTTATATTCTTCTATTTCTTCCTCTAATTGCTTTGTAGAATTATCATCATCTTCTTCTTCTATTTTCTTCAGATTATTAACATATTTTTCACAGATTTCTTTCATTCTTTTCAATCTTGTTTCAAGTGTTTCCTGATATAATACTTTCAATAATATTGAAACAGTTTTAACCAGTCCATGACTACCACTTACAGTTACTTGATATCCATTTATACATTCATCATTTATCTCAATTCCATCAACTGCTGGAAAATTCTTTCTAAATGAACAGTTTATAAATAATGGTAATTGCATTCCATTCAATTTTGGTAAATCTGATTCATTCATAATTATCTTATTTTCCATTTCTTCATTTAGCATCTTGACACACAACAGTAAATGTTCATAATACCAACCATATTCACTTCCTAGTTTGTTCCTCATTTTAGTTTCATAATTATCATCACTTCGATCATTTTCTATTTCTTTTTTTAATAGGTCCTTATTATTGCCATATCTCTAATATAATCAGATATAAATCTCAATTTTTCAGGTATATCAGTTACTTTTTTAACATCATATATATAGACATATTGATTGTATTCACTTTTCATATAATATTCAATTTTACCATCATATTCACTAATTTTGGTATTAATATTATCACAAAAATAAAATCCAGGAATTCCTCCATAAATATCGGTTTTATCTTTAAAACGATTCATTTTCCAAAACAAAGTCATTTCATATATATCAAATGGAAGAATGGAATACTGTATTGGAGATCTTTTTGTCCTCATCACTTTATATTTAGACAAATTTGGAGATGTTACAAGTATAACAACATCAAAATCACTATATTCATCTTCACTTATTGGTAGATTTTCACAGATTATTATTGACTTACCTCCTTGTTTTTCTACTAATGTTGTTGATTTTTCATATTTTGTACAATAAGGATTCTTTACAAATGAGATATTACTTGTTTGTCTATATATCACCTGATACTCTTCATACTCTCTGGATATAAATTCATATAATAAATACACACAAAACATTGTTTTACCTATTAATTTATTGCCATAAACCAAAAAATTCTTTTGTTTTGGAAAAGGCTTATCCATGTATGTCTTCATATCTGCATATATTTCATTGTAACAGCTTCTGTTGATAAAAAATATACTTTTATTAGTTTTATTCTCATTAGCAGAACTAAAAGCATATGTGACACGAACCACATCATCACAACCATTTTCAGCTCTTTCTAAGATTATTTGTTCTCTTCCTCTCTTTTGAAGATCTTCATCAGACAATTTTGGGTAATCTACTTTCTTTGGTTTATCTACTTCTTTAATTAATAAATTTACATATGCATCATTCATTTTCATTAACTATATGTGATAATAAAAGAATATAAGTGAATAGAAGAAATAGAAGAATAAAAACGATTCAAATGTTAAGTGATGACTTTTTTATACATATCAAGAATATAGAAAATGTTCAGTTATTGAATTCATATAATAATAATGAGTATTAGGGGGAAATAGAACACTGTTCCATTTCCCCCTATGTGTTTTTGATTCAAAAAAAGATCCGTTTCAATGTGTTCTATTTCCCCATATTGTTTTTTCATCATTAGAAACGTTTTTAATGCATAATAAATATATCAATCGATTTCTCTATTTATGCTGGGCTCATATATGCCCTTAGCTTGACTTTCTGATCATAATCGAAATTTAATTTTCTTAAAAAAATTCAAAAAACAATGATAGATAGGATGGCCACCATACTGTGTGATATGACAACATATAGTGTCCATCCTATATCAAATAAAACAAAAAAAAAATGGAGTTCAAGTCAAATCTTGAAACGAATGCTTTTTTCAAAAATAGCTTAATTTCTTTTATAATTATTTTAATGTGTTAATTAGCACACCATATAATTTATTAGTTATAATACTAACCCAAACATAACAAAACAAAACCAATTCAAGATTAATTATGATTTAATATTCTGATTGCCATTCTTCTTCTTCACTATAAGATATATCTATAATTTCCATTTCCATATCATTATGCTTTCTTTTTCTAATTACAGTTAAGATTTTTTGGTTTATAATTAAAATGTTAATTAATTTGTTTATGTTTAATACTTCATCGAACTCCTTTTTATTAAAGCCAATAATATTACCTTGCTTATTATCAAACTCATATGGATATAAGTTACACTTATCATTATCTCCAAATTCGATTACTGAAACACCAAGAAAATCTTTAATATCTAGTATTAAATAATCCAAACGTCTGTCGATCTAAAAAATATAATATATAATAAATAAATACTAATGATTTCGGAATTTCTGGATTATAAGACCAGCTTAGTATCATACAGGTTAAAGCTCTTTGGATAACTATTCTCAATTCATTCTTGCTTCCTAGCTTTATATATTTCTCCAATTCATTGATAATGGGTCTGATGCCCCCATAGCCAAATATGTTCTCACTTTCAAAGCTAGAAAAATATATATTAATAGAATATACGTGTATCTACTTAAATACTCTTGATGATAAAAAATCGTTTTTAGATTTCTAATAATGACTTCCAAAAGTGATGGTTTTGAAATCCCTGGGACGTTGTTAAAGTATATTGTAGCAGGCATCTCTCTAAGACTGCTATATTATATATAAAAATAAATAAATATAAATAATACATTGAATACAATGTATTATATGTATTCTTTTACTTGTATTTTTTGTACTCTTGTTACAAAACGAATTGGCTTTAGCTAACTATAATTAATATATACTTACTAGGGTATATACCCATCTCAATTATATCAATATCTCATTTCAGGCAATAATCTAAATCATCTTTGATTATGAAACATATATGAAATCTAACTATATCAATCGATTGCTTATGATATGTCATATAATAAGAAACACATCAGATTATTCATTATGCCAATGGATCGTGAGATATTATTTTTTTTAACAAACCTCAAACATTTGTATTACTAAACAAACAATAACTTTATTGATTAGACCCATAAAAATTTAATAATATATATAATAGCAAAAAATACAAAGAATATGCCTGACCATTTAACATATAATATGCTTAGACAACCTAACGGTGAATATGCTTTTTACATTCATAGATATAGAGACAATAGAGCACATAGATGGGTTATTCAATTTCCAATTAAAACAATGAAAATATTAAAAAGAAATAAAGTAAAGGTGTTTATATGTGGTTCACTCAGAACTAATAGAAATGATCCAGAAGTACTAGGTGATTATAGACATCATGGCGATCAATTAATGATAAACCTCAAAACCTATGGGTATGACAGAAGAGCTTCAATATTAGTAATGAATAGAAAATTAAGAAATGGAGAACATGAGTATGCAGATGGTGATTGTATTCCTCAAAAATTTAAAAAATATGTTTTTCATCATATGAGTTATCAATGGAATGGAGGGAATTTTTATCACATACATCCAGTTGATAGAAATGTTGCTGATGGAATTAGTAGTAGTAGTAGTAGTAGTGATAGTAAGTAGTAGTAGTGACTCTGATTAAATACTTAAAAATTCTATTATTATTATTATTATATATGTTTGTTTTTGTTTGATAAACATACTATTAATAGTTACTATATTTTAAATAATATCAATTATAAAAATCACAACATGTCTTATTATGGAGGATGGCCAAAAGGGTTTAAAATTAGTAAAGACTGGAATACATATATTCCTAAATCAGTTAATAGGAGTAAATGGAGAAAGAGCTATGATTTGTATAGAGACAAAGTAAAGAATGCACTACAAAACAAAACAAAAGTTAAATTACAATATAGACAATTAATGAAAATGTATGAACGATTATTAGCTGCTAATCCACCTAAACAAAGAGGAAGACCAAAAGGAAGTAAAGATAGAGTAAAACGTAAACCAAGACGAGCCGGGCCACGAGCTGCGCCAAAGAATGATCCACATCGTATTGTTGTGCATAATGGCAGGCATTATCAGTATGGTATTCCAGTTCCTAATATGGATAATTAAAGTAATTCTTTATATATTATTTTTATGTAATGTTATGTGTGTTTGTTTTTTTGGTGTTTGGTACTGCTATATCCGGCCGCCACTTGACAACTTGAATTGTAATATAAGTTACAACTGGCGCCAGTTGTAACTTGAATTGTGATGTATCTTACAACTTGGGCTAGTTGTAAAATACAAGTTTAACCAAAAGAAACATAATATAATATAATATAATATAAAAAAGCGAAATAAACTTATATAGTCATTTTCCTTTGTTTAGTGATTTCAATAAGAGACTGAATATCTTTAAGTGTCTTATCATGTTGTAATCCTTTATTCATCATGGCATCTATATTATTTCTAAGTTCTTCTATGTCTGTATTGTTTGGAATACAATTGTGTGCCTTTAAGTATTTGAAAAGAGCCAAAGCTATCATATACAATACAAATACAAGAACTGAAAGCAAAACAGTTATTACATCAAAGTCCATGTGTGTTTATGAGAATCTTATATAAGAAAAACAAAATTAATCAAAGTAATGTATTTATTATCAATAAACTAACTTACAAGACATTGGTTATTATTAATATATTCATCCTTAATGGATCTTGGTGATATTGGAGATAAGTCATAATCTGTGAGATTGACATTGTCATTGTCATTTTCAAGCTTGACTTGTATTTCTTCTATTTCTTTATTACTACTATCATTAGGAGGAGGAGGAGGTAATATATTAGCTTCATGATTCATCATAATAATACTTTCTAATAATTGATGAGTTTTTTCAAAAGATGGGTTTCTTTTCTCCTTAATCTTGTTAACACACTCAAGGAACATATTAGGTGTAATGCGCACAGTCTCATCTACATCAGAAATACCTAATCTTTGAATTAATTTCTCTTTACTCTCATCCCACCAACATCCATTTTTGAATCTATATTCCAAGTCTAATCTATACTGTTCATCGACGTATTTGAGTATATATCTGATCTCGCTATAAGTTAATTCCTTTTTATCACCACATATCAAATTCCATAATTTAGATTTGGTTGGTGCCCTCATTTTGCCATCCTTTCTAAAGCAATTAATGAGTATTTGTTTATCAGAGTTCCAAAAGTTATATGGCACAGTACGATATTTGTGCTCCTGATCGTTATTCATTTTTAAAAAATAAAAGTGTAATTAATACTAATAATGACAATATTGACATTATTAACGAATTTATTTTCAAAATAGATTTTATCTTATGTTAGTTTCGAATCATCGTGTATACTACTTAAATTCTGATATGATTGTATTATCTGATTCCATGGGCGGAGGAAACAAGTATAAGAAGACATTAAAATTGCAATCATTCGATGATGATTATACTCATGTCAGCTTATTACATGCTGTTATACCCAATTCATTCCCAACTATACAGGAAGAAACAAATGATGAGTTTTCATTAGTATTCACATTGGGATGGAGACATAATGTTCAAGTAGATGCACCAAAGTATCCAAACATCGTAAAACACCTCAAAATACCAGAAGGATTCTATGATGAAACTCAGATATTAAGTATGATCAATAATTTAGTAAAAAATATGACATATGATGTTTTTGGAATAAATGATACTTCATATAATACTGAAGGTTCACATGTGTCTATTATACAAGGAAAAGGAGATTTATTTCGTATAGACAATTTCGATGATAATCAAACATATCATATTGAGGTAGCTAATGATATGAATATAATATACTATCAAAAAGACCCAGTATATTGGATAGAAAAATTAGAGATCATCACCAAAGATCTTAGTTACAAAATATTAGGTATACCCAAAAACAATTACTGGTGTTGTTTTAAAGAATATATTCCATCTGAAGAACCAGAGAATCAACAAGAAATTATGGTTAAGCCATTCCCATTTACTCAATTACCATTTCGTCCTTCTTTGATATGGGTTAATTCTATATCCATTAGATTAGACATAGTGAATATTATGCAGGATTCAAATGTATTAGAAAATATACCCGTTTCAAATCCAGAGTTACCATTTATTACATATCAGAATAATGACATATTGAATACATCAAAGAGATTTAATAATACCTATAGCAATGGTATGATCACTATTCAGATTACTCAACAAAATGGTTATGAACTTAATCTTGATAATATTGAGTTTAATTTAGATATTGTTGTATTTAAAGTCTAATTTTTATATTTCTTTATTCTTTTGTTTTCTAATGGCTTTATCTATTCCAAAAGAACAGAAACATGGTGTAGATGTCCCTGTGATGCTACCCTTCTATAATTATGTGAGATTGTCTCCGATGGGATCAACATCAGAATACAAGTTGGATACAAATACTTATTCAGAAGAGATTAGATGGGAGATAAGTGGAGATAATATTATCAATTTAGCTAAGTCATATATCCAATTCGATATCGAAGTAAAATTAAATCCTTATGATGATGGTACCTATGCAACCGATGGTAGTACTAGTAATTTAGTCGGTAAAGGTTTATATCCGAGTATGATAAAAGGAATTAAAGAAGGTTTTGGCTTGGCCTTTTTAGAATTTGTAATCAGACTGGAACAGATCTGGTCAAGCTTGATGATTCATATGAACCATATCGTGTATTTATGGACGAATTAGTTAGAAAGAGATCTGATATATTCTATCAAGACAATTACTATGATGGAATACAATTAGATTGGGATGATGATAATCATAATTATAAAGTTCAAGATATCAATAAGTGGAAAGTAGAACCTAGTACACAATATGTTGAATTAAAAGCTAGTACTAGTGCATCTGCAGCAACAGCATATGCAGTTCAGTATAAAGATTCAGTTATATTACATTTCAAATTACAATTAGGTAAATTTTACAATACATTTGCTGCATTAAAGAGTGATGTATTCTTTGGAGAGAGAATGTATATATGCATTCGTTTTCAAACCACAAGTAATTATGGTTTATTAAAAGCATATACACCAGATGAATATGCAAGATTGAAAACTGATAAAACAAAAGATAATGTAAACTATACAGTGTCACATGCAGAAGTTGATATAAATGAAGCAATATTCAAGAATTTTAAATTCTATGCTTATATCAACAAGGATACTCAATGCAACAACAATACCAAACAATACTGCTTATCAAAACCTATTCAATTCAATGATTTTAGATGTCATCAAATTAAAATACCATCAGGTGGATCTGGCATATTCAATTATTCATTCACATTGAATAGTTCCAATGGACCATTTGTTCGTTACATTATCTATAGGCCATGGATAGAATCATTAAAAAGATATGCACATGTACCTGAAAATGCACAATTCAGATGGATGATCAATGATTTTGTATATCAGCCAGATTATACACTTATGCAATATTATGATAGCTTCATGACTGTCCGTGAATATTTCCAAGACTCATGGTATGATATATTCAGAAAAGATGAAAAATTCAATAACAAGTTCTTTGAGATATTGAATTTTGGCTCTAAGGATTTGGACAATATTAAGAACCAGGCAGGTAGACCTTTGGCTACTGATTTGAAAATAACCTTTGAATTTTCAACACCTGGTACAAATGACTTTACTAATAATGATATCACTCATCGTTTCTATATCATCACTGGGCGTATGGTCACCATTAATGGAAGTGGTATTGTAAGTGTAGTTTAAAAATAAATCATAATAATATCGATAACGGTTATATTTCTTATAATTATGTTTTTGTTATTTTTGTTATGAGTAAAGTTAATTTAGAAAAAATAAACAACATAGTCATAAATCCTGTTGAGACAGTAGTCAAAGGATGTGGAAAACGCTCCAAAGATAGTGTCCTTGGATATGACTATTTTCAGGAGCCTTTCTGCAACATATTTATTTTAGCTAAGAAAAACAGTGGTAAGACTACACTTATATTTAATATGATCCAACACTTGCTAAAAAAGGGATATGACCAAGTAGTGTATTTTTTTGTTGCAACTATATCTAAGGGATATCATATATTGAGAAAATCACTGATATGCTCAAGTATAACCAAATTGAGTACCATTGCTATGATTCAGTTAGTGAATGAAGATAGAGTGAATATATTGGATGCAGTATTAGATAATATCAAAGATATAGACAAAGATAATTATGATTACCCAGAGAATATATTTATATTCGATGATATATCATTCGATTTAAGAAATAAATCCGTTTCTAAATTACTTAAGTCAAACCGTCATTACAGTCAAAAGTAATTATATCAAGTCAATATGTCACTGACATTACTCCTCAGTTCGTTTACAGCTTGATTACTGTTTAGTATTCAAAAACCTGAGTATGGCTAATTACGAAATCTGTATGCAAGTTTGGATATATGGATCGATTTGATGTTTTCAAATCATATTATGATTATGCAACCAACAGAGAGTAATCACTCATTTTATATATCGATTTATATAATCATGAATTAGAGTGAATTTTTGATAGTAGAATTAAAGATAATAGTAATAATAGCTATAATCACAATAATAAATATGATCACCTCATTTCCTATAGCAGCGATGATGAGTCCACTGATTCATCAAGTTATCCCAGCGATTCGGAATAATAATAATCC
>NGBS01000715.1:0-16848 GCA_002245135.1 Proteromonas lacertae | reverse complement strand
ATACTTGATTTATACAATCCATATCATGTAAAAAGAACTGTAAATGATGACCCTTATTTCTTAGTCAATTATCGTGAAGATGAGATGAAAATGGGAATGAAAGACTTGTATGAGTTATACATTTATAATTTACACCACTTTAAAAGGTCATTATAAAAAGATGCCAGATCAAGAATGGACATTATCTATACCAGGTTATTACAATGATAATCAAAAGGCAATATGAGAAGTTTATGTAATGTGAATAATGATTTAATGAGTATATATATTATATTTATTTTTATTATAATTTTAAAATAGAATTGAAATGTAGAGATTATAGTGAAAGTGTTGCATTTGCATTAGGATTTTACCATGAAAGTTTGAAGTTAAAAAAGATGAAATGCATGTGATGATATTAGCTGATATTGGTTATATAGGAATGACTGTAAGTATAGTAAGATATGAAAGAGACAAAATCGAAATATTGTGTGAAGAAAATGACTATAGCCATTTAGGTGAAGAAATATTGATATATTATTATGTGAATATTTAAAAAGAAAATATTGAAGGAACATAAAGAGTTAAAAGACAAAATCGATTCTAGTGATAGTTATTCAAAGATATTGAACGTAGTTATTGATTGTAAAGAAAACTAAGTACTTATGAAAAAATAGAGTTTAAAATATTGAAATTAGGTGGAGAAGTGGATTATGAGGATGTTTAACAAATGATGAAATAATAAAAGTATTAAAAGATAGTGATATTGAAAAAAGGATGAAAAAACTATTAGATCAATGTTTGAAAAAGCTGAATTAAATGAATGTTATGTTCAACCAGATGAAATGATTTTAAGAGGAGGAACAAGTAAAATTCCATATATTCAAAACATATTAAATGACTATCTCTCTAAGAAACTGAATAATGAAAAGAAAGCAATAGTTTTAGAAACTGGAGATGGATTATTAAGTAGAGGTTGCATTTATTATACTTATATACAAAATCATAAATTAAGATATATGATAATTGTTGATAAAATAAACGATGGTCCAAAGAAAGATCCAATTGTTGAAGAAGCAAATGCACCACCACCAGTTCCAGGTAATAAAGACAGTAATAATGCTGCTGCAGTGAATAAAGGTAAAGATGCTTTAGCAATAACAAAATTAAGAGAAAGATTAAACTTATTATTAAATGAAACGAGGAGTATTACAGCATTTCTAGTCGGACATTGTGATGAAAGGACTACTTATCCATTGATTAGTGATTTATATGAAGAAATAAGTAACTTATACTATTTCACTCAAAATGCTGATAATATTGACACTTTGAAAGATAATATTCGATATGAAAGAGAGATTGATGATACTGAGAAATATCGGAATGAAATTGATGTTCAATTAACTGGAATGAATAATGAAATTAATAAAATTAATGATAAGACATTGATTAAGCCATTAACTGAATATGTGGAGAATTCAAGAAGTATTTGTTTAGTGATAAAGATGAAGTGAGAAGTATACCAAAATTGAAGATATTTTATGATGTATTTATTGTTAATTATTATATTTTTAATTTAAATAGAAAGTGTTGAATGATTATAATACTTTTAAAGAAATAGCAAAAGAAAGAATTGTTGTTGTATGTGATGATATTTCCAAACATCAAAAGAAATGAAAGGAAAATGTAATTTACAGGAAATTGAAAAAATAAGAAAGACTTTTTAGGTTCAAAGGTTGATAAAACAACATTAGATGAATATTATAACGACTATAGTGTATTTATTATATTATTATTATTATATTATATTGCATAGAATGTATTATTCAAAAGACAAACTATTACTAGTAATGAATGGAATAGTTTAATCACAATTTTAAACGAATGGATTAATTTCCTTCAAAATGTGGAAAAAGAAGATATCTATAAGCCAATTATTAAACGAATTTGATGTTGGTAAATATCTGAAAATATTAAATAAGTTTGATAGTGAAATGAAATCAATGACAATACAGGATATTACAATTCCATATGTTATTGATGTTTCAACTAAAATTGGTCAACTGGTAATAGAAATATTTGACAGTTGTGTTGCTGCTATTTTATCATATTTGTATATTTATGTATATAATGTTATTAGAGTTATAATAAATAATGATTATATGGCTTATCAAGATATAGATAATGAAATATCAAAACAATTGTTGTTATAAAACCAGAACTAGAAGAAATCACTAAAAAGAAGAATGGCGAATTGATCAATATTGAAACAATGAATGAGATTAATGATCTTTATTTGGAATTATCAAATTCTTATAACAGTAATCTTCAAAGTATAATAAAAGAAGGTAATAAGATGATGTATATAAATTTATATATATTTATTGTTGTAATAGAAATGAAATATTAGGTGATTTGGATGAAATGCAAAACAAACCTGATGATATAAACAAATTAAATGACTATGTTATAAAGAAATTCCCTCAAAAAGAAATTGTCTACAATTCACCAACACCAGTTACTGAATGTACAAATTATTACATTGTATTACATTGTATTGTTTTTCTATTGTTATTAGGATTTGAAATATCAATATGACATATCTCTCAATTCTGCCAATATTCAATTTAGTGATAATTACAACACTATTCATGGATTGATTGATGGATATAAAATACCAATCAAAAAACCATTTTTACTACAAATTGAACAAAAGAAAAAGACATACAAAAGATTAGTGATGCTTATAAAATGATTGAAGAGATAAAAACAATAGAAAAAGAGTTCTATGTAAAAATGCAAGAACAATTAGTTAAGAACTTGAAATTAGTCATTGAAATTGGTTCAACAGCAGTGTACAAGTGTCAAATGTTTGATATTTCATTCTTTGAAAAACATTTACTCACTTTAGAAGATATTGAACATTATAAAAGTGAAAATATAAACAAAATATTTGAAGATATTTGTGATAAAGCGTTGGAAATTAAACCAATCATCAGAAGAAATATGGAAAATTTGTCGAAAGCTTTGGATGTGAATAACACTGAAATTAGAAATACTATTAATGAATATTCAAAATTAACTGCTTTACCAGATAAACAACAATTGTTAAGTAGTTTGAAATCTTTTTATGATGTATGATAATATTTTCATTATTTATAATTCACAATAGAAATTCTTGGAGTATAAAGAGAAAGGATTATTACAGCCAGGATTTGTTGAAAGTCCACATTAATGATATTATATATATATATATATACATTGTAGTCAGTGTATTATTGGTAAAATTATCCTTAAAATCTTAAAATCAGATAATTTTCTTCATTATTATTTTGTATTAATATATTTCACATTTATAATTATCTATTCTTTACATAAAGAAGTGAATCATTTAAATCAACAAGTAACAAATCACACACCTGATTTTGAAATTTGATTTTCTTTTTAATGTTCTTTATATACTCTTTAATAATCTATCTTGTCTATTCTTATATTCTTCAGTTATTTTCTTTGGATAAACTCTCGCTAAGTCTTTATATTCAGTCACTCTCCATATTAATCCTTGATTATTACATAACAAGCCAAACCTTTCTAATTTTGATTTTTCATATAATACTGTATTTTCACCTGGTTTATCATTTCCTGCAAATTGTTTTTCATAATCATCTCTATCAATAACAAATGCTTCAACCCATGATTTTGGTACATCTAAATATTCAGGTTTTTTAGCTTCACTTAAATCAGTGTCTTTTGCATTACTTAAATTGATTGTTCCAGTACCACTTGCTGATGTTGTTCCTCCAGCACTACTACCACCACCTCCAGCTGCATTACTATTTTCACCATTTCCACCACTTGCTGATGCTGTAGTTGTTGCTGTTGCTCCAAGATTTAGTTCATCTTCTTCATCTTCTTCATCTTTGGTTTTAATTGCATCTTTTAATTCACTTATATCTGGTTCATAAAATACATTTCTATAATAATAAATAAATATATATATACTCCCAAATATCACGATTTCTTAAATTAATACCAGTACTATTCAATGGAATCTCATCTTGCATCACATTCACCCACACATTCTCATTATTCCAACAAAATAACATCTTTTCATACGGACTTTTATCTATATCATATATAAATCCAGTGGAAGGTTCAATAAAGATATGTTTTTCCACACTTCGTTTACCTGCTTGTACCATTACCCAACAGTGTATTCGTTTACCTGCTAATAAATCTTCTTCTTCTTCAGGATATTCTTCATCACTCTCATTTTCATCATATATTTTCTTTCTTCTTTCTTCTTCCTCTTGTTCTTTTTGTTTTTCCAATTGGAATAAACTATTTTCATATCTCTTCTTTGGTACTTGATAAGGACGATCTGGATCTTCATCTTCTTTCTTTTCTTCTTTTAATACTTCTTCAGTTTGTAATAACGGACATGTTTGTTTTAATAAGTTCTTTTCAGTTATGTACTTAGGAGCTATTCCACATACACAATATGCATCCACACCACTGCCTAATAGTAATGAACATAATAAAACACTCATATCAAATGAATCACCTCTTCGCCATTTTAACACAATTTCTGGACTTGGTAAGTATTCTGGGTATCTAACTGGATTTTCTAATGGTTCATAGGCTAAGAAATCTGCTAGAAATACTGCAGTTTCTCTTATATCATACAAACCACGATAGGGCATTTGAGTTGGTCTAATTGTCGTACATATTAATTTTTGAACACCATATTCATTTAGTGGGAATAGCAATACTGGAGGTTTGTCAGGGTATAATCTTTTGTATTTTGTATCGAAGTTTTGAACATATCTATACAACAAATGATTAATATAATTTTTAAATACTCTAAAGCAAGTTCTTCTTTGAGATTATTGGATATGTATCTTGGAGGTAAGTCATCTGTCTTTTTTAAAGCTGCAATACGAAGAGTCTTTTGAAAAGGTAGCTCTACAGAATATATTATCAAAAATACGTCTAATTTTATAATCTTGCTGCTCTTGTTTCCCCTTTTTCATTTCAAAAAACAGCAAAACTTGAAAAAAAAAACGATTTTGAAACGAATATTATTTTTTAAATTTAAAGCTTGATAGACATCAAGCCTAGTTCAAAAATTTAAAAATGAATCAGGATAGAACACTTTATTGTGAAAATCAAATCAAACAGGAAATAAAATTCTTGGTGTTAAATCCAAAAATGGATATAGTTTGTGTTGTGACTACTTCTAATCAAATTTCTTTGTTTGTATGTTTTTAACAGTTATATGTTTTAGAGATTCCCATCATTTGAGCAAATTAGTATAATTAAAAGAAGTGAATTAGGAGGGGGAGAGTGTAGTTGTTGTATTTGGTCTTTTGATGGAATTAGATTATGTATAGGAAATGATAAAGGTATAATATCCATATATAACATTGAAACATGTAAATTTGAATCAATATTATTCAATAATAATCACACTTCGAAAATCACTTCAATGTTATGGATAGAATCAGATATAAAGGTTCAGAATATAGATTACCTAATACTAAGCACTGATATTCCAGAAATAAGCATTAATAATCATCAGAATACAACAGAATCACTCTCATATTTAATAATTGGAGATGAAGTTGGAAATATTTCATTTATTCTGAATGGAGTTTATTTATTAATAAATTTACAACTAAATTCTCAAATAAACAATATCATATTATCTCCTAATAAGTTATATATAAATACAGAACAGAATCTATATGGTTATAATTTGGAATTTCTACAGAATAATAATTACATTTTACATATTGTATATTCTAATAATTATTTAATATTATTTTTCATATTTTTTATTAATAGATGTCTAGTAGACTTCCTTCCATCACAAAGATAATTAATCATATGAAAGATACAATTAATTCAATGAAAAGTCAATGGGAAATAGGAATTAATTCATTAAATGAAAAAATGAATGATTTTCAAACAATTATTACTAATTTTATATCATTCTTTTTATTCTTATTCATTTTTTATTAATTTCTTTAATTTTTACAAGGTTCTGATTATTCTGTGAAAGAATATTTATGGAAATTATATTGTACAGGAATTATTGATGATTCCATCTCTCAATTCTTCAATACAAAACTCTCAGCCATTGAAGCTAAGAATCTATACATTGATATTAATAGTTTAATAGATAAAATAATAAAATCATTTCAATATGATATATATAAGAATTTAGAGAATATTTTATTAATCATTTCATCAATAAAGTCTTATACTGAATCTACCAATAATAATAATAATAATAATAATAATGGTTTATACAATAACAATACAATAACTCAATTCATTCAATTAATAAATGATTTTGGTAAGACAATATATGATTCAATTGATTATATATTCAAATGTAAAGAATATTTTAAGATATTATTTGGATGGATTATAAAACAGGCAAAACAAGTATATTTATATATATTGTTATATCTCTATCTCTCTCTATATATAGATAAGTAATGACAAAACATCAGATGATATAGCAATTCCACAAATAGATTCCTCACTAGTAGAAATTGTTTTATATTCAAATTCAGAAGTAGAGAGTGAGAAATTAATGAGTTATAAATCATTCTTTTATTGCAGTATTGATAATTATTTTATAACATTCAATGAAGTGATTAAACAGCTTGAGAATCAAATAGAATTAATCAATTCTGAACCACTAAATAAATGCAATTCAATGATGATAGAATCATTGAATATTAATCCGTTATGCAGTAATCTATGTAGTGTAAATGATAGGGATAATGATTATTTATATTTATTATGTGATAATGATGAAAATTGCTTGTTGCTATTATGTATAGATTATCATACAAATCAGATAATTAAATACACTTCAATTCAGTTAAAAGAATACTCTATTATTGTTGATTATACAATTAGTATGAAAAGAAGACAAGTGTATATAACATATGCTCAGTCAAATGGAAATAATCTTGCAGTTAATAATATAGAGAATATGAAATGGGTTGAAATAAACAACAAATTAAATGATTTGGATTTTTCATCACTGAATTGGGAGTTGAATGAAGTTCATATGAATTATGAGATAGGTGAATATGAACATATTGCCGGAAAAAGAGATTATTTAGCTGTATCATCATCAAACAACATTCAAATATATAAATAATTATTCTTTTTATTGTATTTATATTCTAACTATTAAGGAAGTGGAATTTTATCACCATAAAGTTCAGATAGAACAACTGCTGTTGCAAATGCTACAACTGTCACTACACTTTTTATCTAAACTATGTCAATTCGAATATATACATTCTTATATGAAATAAATCCAAATTTTGTCTTTATTCCAGATTCTTTAACTGGTGCACTTGGCAATCCACATCCCATCCTATTATGGTATTATTATTATAGAATACATATTTGGCATCATCATTTTTCAAAAATGAAATTTTATCGAAAATTTAAAATTGGGGTATGAAAACAATAAATATCAAACAAGTTTGAATCAAATTACATTTGTAATTCGAATTTGGTTGTATCTTTATACTATTTCTTTCTAAGCTATTATTTCTTATAGTGAACACTAGTATAATCTGTTGTTTCATTTTTTAATTAACATTCTGTGATTCTTATGACAATAGCGGATGATATATTACTAATAATTAAGAGAATATAATTATCTGATAGTGATAGTTGTTTTATATTATTTTTCTTACTAATTCTTTTCAAATTTATAAATAAATATAATATAGCGCAATGGCTATATAATTACTTAAATAATTTATGTATGATAAAATAATAATCAATATCCTACATTTAGATGAAATATTCAAAACTTAAAAATTTAAGATTCAAACCTTGGCTCGACCAACGTAATATTTCAATATATTAATATCTCGATGAAGCATTTTTGTCTGACTCTATTTTTTGCTTATTTATTAGCTGCTTGTCCCAATAATTGTAGTGGACATGGTAAATGTGGTGAGAATGGAATCTGTGAATGTAACAGACAGATTGGTTTAGCTTTGAACAAAGGAAGTTTTTTTAACATATTTGTACACAGGTGCTGATTGTTCTCATCGTATCCTTATGTTGTATATAAATTGTATTAGGAACTTGTCCATTAGGAACACCTTTTGCAGCGTTTAAAGGAGTTGAAAAATTACGAAGTCAAAATACTAACAGATTTTTGCAAGAAGATTCAACAGCAACTCAATCCTCAGAAACTACATCGACATCATCAATTGCAATACCAGATGTAAAACTACCTACTGTTGAAAGTAAAGATGATGATAATACATCAGCTAAAAAAGTTAATGCAAGACCACCTAAAGTTGTAGATGTGTTTAATAAAATAACAACTGTAAAACATTTTAATGTTCCAACAAATATGGAACGAGTAGGAGGCACTGTGATGTGTAGAAGTTCAAAAACAGGTAATATAGCAGGAAAAGCTGATGTATTATCAGTTAAAATTGAAAATGGAGTTAAGAAATATGCAAGAATTAGATATATGTTTGATGTAGATGAAAAGCCTGTAGTTGAAGAAACAACTACAACTCCAGAAGCAACAACATCTGCTGAAGAATCTACATCTACTACTACTAGTGAAACAGAATCCGCATCTACAATTCCAACAGAAACAACAGCAGCAAATAGACTTCGTGCTGTTTTAAGAGAAGCAGAAACATCATCAACAGAAACTACAGCATCTACTGAAACAACAGAAACTACGTTAGCAACAACGACAGTTGAAGAAACGACAACACCAACTACAACTCCAGAACCAACAGCAACTGCTCCTCCTCCACCACCTCCAACTGTTGAAAGATTTAATCTACAAGATTTGGAATATAGTGCAATACAACTTAGAAACGATTTAACAACTATAAAACCAATTAAGGCAAAGTATGAAAATATTAATATAAAATCTATACATGTTGATGTTGAAAATAATATGAATATAAAAGTTTCTGCAATTGTTTGGCCAAATATGAAAAATGTATTAAGTGATGTGGGATTAATTATGTTATGAAAATTAAGAGAATTAGAGGAAGCATCTACTCCATAACCTACTTTCAATTATGAAGATAAGAATGTTACATTTTATGGTAATGAAATAGGTGAAAAAGAAAAGCCTGTAGTTAAACCATATGAAACATATGTCTTTACTAAAGGTAATGATGTATATTTTGTATTTAAAGATCAAAAAAACTTACCAAATGATGATGCTAATTGCTATTTAGCTGCTAAACCAAATGGTGACAAATTAGAAACATCTAAATCTGATATTGCCACAACATTGAAATGTAATAGTAACAATATATGCAGAGGTTTCACTATTCCAGATCCTAAAGATCCAGAGTTAATTGCAGTTACTGATAATGAAGATGGAAGTTACACTATTCAAGCAAACAAATTAACTATTGGTGAAGAAAAAATGAAATCTATTTTATCTGCACATACTCAGAATGATAATAAATATGTGTTTATACCTATTTCACAAGATGATGATAATTATGGAAATATATTAATGTCAATTAGTGAAGGAAGTGAATTAAGAATGAATATATTTAATGGTAATGAGTTTATTACATCTTCTGACACTGCTGTAGTTAGTTCAGTAATAGGTGAAACATTGAATTTACCACATTATATTGTTAATGGAACAGATAATATAACTGCAACTGCTGAACCAACAACTACAGCTACAATAGAACATGATACTCGTATTTTAGGTGAAACACTAGAAACAAATACAATTAATTTACCAACTGTTTATACATCTAATGTATTTAATCCATTGAAAGGTAATATTGATAAAGTAGGTTGGTCTACAGCTTCAATATCAATCGAATTAACTGAAAGTGATTCAAGAAAAACAATGGAATGTAGTGGTCAAGGATTATGTAATAGAGAAACAGGTCAATGTGAATGTTATGCTGGTTATGATGGAGATGCTTGTCAAAGATTGAGTTGTCCAAATGACTGTAGTAATCATGGTCGATGTGTGAAAGTATATGAATCATTAGAAAATGCTAATGTGAATTTATATAAAGGATTTGGAAATGATGAATATATTTATAGTTGTATTTGTGATGCTGGTCATCGTGGAAGTGATTGTAGTTTATTAGAATGTCCATCATCTGTAGATCCAATGAAAGCAACAAATGATAAAGAAAAGAACTTAGAACAAAGAGATTGTAGTGGTCGAGGTAATTGTGATTATTCAAGTGGTTTATGTAGTTGTTTTGATGGATTTTATGGTGAAGCTTGTCAAAATGCTAATACTTATGCTTAAACACTTATAATGAATGAAATGAAATGAATCAATATTTCTTTATTATATATTATATTATATTATATCTAAAATTGTTTGTATGAGAGTTATTATTCTTAATTAAGAATCATCCTTTGAAATACTACTTCTAAATTTCTTTTTTATTACTCTATATGCTTTTATACTATAATCATATTCAAAATAGTATTTATTCAATATTTTCACTCCATTTTCTTCACTTTCTTCTTGTTTTAATAAAAATCTTGAATATCTCTCAATTGCTATAAATAAATAATATATTTTATATAATATATTAAATACGATTACTGTTATTAAAAATACTCGATATTTCTTTAGAATAATCTTTAGTCAATGGTTGACCTACATAATTAGATATTGCTTGATATAGAGTAGAATAACCAACTTCATTTCGTTTATACTTCTTATATGCTTTTTTACTCATTATTGATACTTGTTTCTCTATTGTATTGGTTAAATCTCCATTTGTTACTGGTTGTAATTGATTTATTACTGATGTTGAAAAACTACGATGAGATTCTTTATTACTTTTAAAACTTCTAATTGATGAAGTTCGATGTGGTGTTAAATATGAATTATTAATATTATTATTATTTTGTAAAGACATCATTGATTTTGTTTCTCTTTTTATTGTATTACCAATTAATGGACTTGATGAAGGAATTGTTTGTGGTTGTTGTAATTGTGATGGTTGTTGTTGTTGGATTTGTTGTTGGAATTGTTGTTGTTGTTTTGTAAATTCATCTTGTCTATTCTCTAATAATGGTTTATATTTGGTTTCTAATTCTTTATCCACATTTATTACTCTTTCTGATTTACAGATTTCTTTATCCTTTTTGGTATTTACATCAGTTTCTAATCCTTTCACTTCTATTTTTTGATGTTTTACTATTTGAATAAAATAGAAATAATTATAAACATATATCCTCAAATGAGAAAGTATTATTATTATTATCACTTATTATCACTTATTATATTCAATATATATAACCAAAATAATATGTGTATATTATATTGAATATAATAAAAGTAAAAATAAATATCAAAATAATTAAATACAAAATATAGCCTCTTTTCATCGGATTTATATAAATATATTTATTAATACATATTCTAACTGGATATGGATGTGTATCATCTATAACATTATAATCACAGGGAGTAGTAACAGGAGTTATTTCATTTGGATTAATTATCTTATTTAATGATAAATTGTGAATATATAAAGGAGAAATATCAATTGATGGAAATAGTTTGGGAGGTTCACTTTTTACTAAGATATTAACAAATTACATGAATTATACAGTTAGGTTTAAATTCATCATTCAACATTGTTGAGAATATTGATTCTTCATATTCTTTACATTTTAGATTGGTTACTTCATCAATATCATAATATGATGATACTGTGGAACTCAAAAACTGTAACCAACCACTATCTTCTTCAGAAAATGCTCTGCATATAAAATCGATTATTTGGGGTTTACATTCCTCAATTTTGGCTTTCGTTGAAGAAAATATACTCAAAATTACATTTATCTATATGCAATATCCACATATACATCATACTTTTTGAAGTAAGTTAAACTTGTGAAAATAATTCAATAAATCATCTAAATCCTGCTTGGATGGAGATGGTTGTACTTTCCATTCATTATTGTATTTCTTTGAAAGCGGTATGAACTTATTTGCATCAAAATTCATCTCAAGCCTTCAATAATAGTTTGAATCATCCAAAAATAGTTTTGATTAACCCATTCTTTTAAAAACAGTTTTAAATCAGTATTACATTAATACAAACTATAATCTATTAATTTATTACTTTATCTAACACTATCAAACTAAATTCAGGAATCATTTGTTTCAACAAACTTTCATTATTGTTTAATTCATGATTTTCATATTTCATTATCAATTTCCCCTTTCCATTCGCATTATAATTACTAACTCCAAATAATTTACAGAAATAATCAATCATCTTACCCACACTGTATTTCTTATCACAATATATTGAATATATTTTATTTTCATATTTTATATTATAATACAATCGATTATTTGGAGGAATTTTTGAATCTCCTTTAGCTATTCTTTTAAATCTATTTATATTATATTATATACAAATATCATATACTTCTGTGATTCTATCATTAATCTATTTTTCTCATTTCTTAAATATCCACTCAATGTTCCTATTCTTATTTTCACTATTCCTTTATTATCAATATATTTAGATATTTCTTCATCTAATTCTATTTTGGTATTATTTATTAGTATTATTTTATCATCAAGTGATAAGTTATGTTTCATACAAAGTGACGATAATATTTCATTAAATTTGGTTGAGAAATTATTTATTATTAATTTGTCTGTACAAATACCACTACTTCTAATCATTATTGTATAAATATAATTAATACATTATTTCTATTTCATTTAAAGTCTTTTCTTTTGAATATTCTTTATTTTTATTATCTATAAATTGATTTGACATTGCACATCTATCACAATTATGATCTAATGGATTTCTATAATACATTACTTCATAGTTCAAATTGTTATATCAAATACCTGTGAAATTTACAAAAACTATGATTACATTCATAACAAATGAATTTCGTTAATTCTTTGTTTTTACAACCATTCATTTCACAACTGTATGTTGATAATTCATCAATTACTTCACTATTCTCTAAAACTCTTTTCTTATATCTATTATTTTATCAGATTTATTTTATACTCTGCACAGTTATGCTTCTCATATGACACATGATCTTTACAATACTTCTGGTGACAAAAATCACATTCAAAAGGAAGAAAATCTAAATCAATCTAAATATTAACAATACCTTTCTGATGACATTCACTAAAACTACAATAACAACCTACTTCGGTTAATTCCATTATTTATTTCAAATACAAAAATGAAATGTATTATTCTCTGTATTTTATTGTATTTGGTTTATTTCTTTATATAAACAACATACAAACACATAACAAACAAAAAATAATTAAATTAAACAACAACAACAAAAATAAATATTATATCTCATCAAATACAAAGCGACCAAAATCACCTTTTCGAAATCTCTCAATAAATCTTCTACTAGCAACACATTCATCACATTTTTCATTCTTACTAATCATCTTCAATACATAATCTATATTATCAAGTTCTTCTTCACTTCCACTCAAATGTAACACTTTTCTATATTTATAATTCTTCAACTTATTCAGTTTAAACAATATAAAATCACATAATACATCTTCATCCACTATTTTATCAGGAATACATCCAGCTTAAACATAAATTCAATCCTACTTCATTATTCATATTATTATTAATTTGTAACTTTGGAATCATTATACCTGGACTATCATAGATATATAAATCAGGATTATTATTGATTTTCAATGGATATATATTCGAGTTAAAACCAGGAGTTGCACCAACTTTGGCACCTTTACTATTTAATATATATATAATAAATACATCCTTTAAAAATCATTCGAATTCTTTCTTATACAATTTATTATTGAAGATTTACCTACATTTGTTAAACCAACTATTAGAAATATTGAACCTGCTGTCTTGAATTTAGATGGACATGTCTTAATCATTGTTGGAATTAGTTTATTTATATTTATCTTTTGTTTTACTGATATAAACAAACTAGAAATATTCTGTTTGGAATAATATTCATTGATTTTAGGCCATTTGATGAATCAGATAAATCACATTTATTAAATAATATCAATCGTGGTTTATTGGGAAACAGGGAATCAAATTATGATTAGAAAGTACTCAGTGGAAACTATATTCATTTTCATCGATGAATTATACTCTAGCATCACGAACTTCCATTAACATATCCACTCCTTTCACTTTCTCAGATAAAAGTCTTAAAGCTTTAGCCATATGACCAGGATACCTATAATTCATTATAACATCACATAATATACCAGTTTATTGTGTTATTGTAAAGAAATTCATTTCTCATGCTTCTAAAATCAACTTTATTCAATCAAGCCTAATCAAGTTTTTGAAAATGTTTTGTTTGAAATCTTTCATAGATGAGGTATTATTATCTATATTACCACCTAATTCTAATGTATTTTACTTTATTTATTTTTAATAGATAAAAGAAAAAAAGAAAAGAGTGAAAATGAGGTAGTTTTAGTTGTTGAACATAAGAATGAGATTAAAATGATAAAAATATTAGATGTTAATGAGATAAAGAGAAGAAGATATTAAAATTCTTAGAAAATACCTCCTTATTGTTGAATTGTTGTTCTTCCTTAATATATCCTTTTCAAGTGTTTGTAATGAATGACTGTATAATAATATTACGAGAATATTACTCTAGAGACTCAAAAAAGGTAATTCAAAGTAAATATTTGTCAAGTGTTTGAAATATGTAATGTGATATCTTCTTTATGTGATATTATAATGATCTTAAATGAATATGACTTAATGATAGGTAATTTAAAGAGTAGTAATGTAATATATGAAGAAAATGGCAATATAAAGTTATGTGATTTAAACCTAAATGCATTAAGAAAAAAAAGATGAAATGAGAATATATGATATATGCTTCAAAAGTCCAGAAGAGATGAATGGATTAGAATATGATGAAAGAAGTGTAATTTGGTCAATTGGCTGTATATTATATGAGATGATTTTTAAGAAATTACCATTTAATGAAGATAATAATATGAATAAAACGAAAGAGAATATTGTGAGATGTAAATACAGTTTAGATGTAGAATGTGATGATAAGATGAAAGAAATGATATTCAGAATGTTGAAAGTGAAGAATGAAGATAGAATGAGATTGAAAGAGTTGATAAAAGAAATGACAAAAATGAGTGAATTATTGAAAGATGATGAGAATGATTTTATGATATTCGAAGAAAGGAAGAAGTTTTTGTATAAAAATGACAAAATAGTATTTTACTTCCAATAATCTATCCATCAGAATACTATCTTCTTGAAAGATTGTTTGATAGAATCTTATAATTATAAACCTAACAAAAGAATACTGTCTATACTATTGATGATGAAATTATACAAACAAGATAAATCAATTATAGATAGACTGAAGTTTCATATTCATCATCAATGTAAAAATGAAAAGATTATTTTATTAATACTGATTGTGAAGATAAAGGAAAAATTGTAATTGATTCAAAACACATTTGTTTCTGTAATGAAGGGATGGATTATTTCTTCAATATACTGAAACAGATTAATCCAACAAAACTTCAATTTTGTATAGTTATAATTTTATCTTGTTTAAATAGTTTTTTATATTCCAATAAAATTTTAATCAATTATCAAATCTTCAAGAAATTTATACACATTCATGTAATGTAGATTTTAATTTCATAGAATCATTTGTTAAATCAATTCCATTCATGAAATTAAAATATATAAATCTTTCATATATATCTTGATCTATTTAAATATATTATCTTGAAATAGACACACCAATTGGTTCAAAAGGATTTAGATTAATTCTTCCATATTTGCATTTGTTAATCAACAAAAATAATGAATTGAATCTATGTGGAATGAATTTAAATGATGAATCAATGGTATTATTATCAGAAGAATTATTTAGATATGCAAATATAAAAAAAAATAGATATTATGCAAAACAAAATATTCATTCTGTTGGATTAAAAGCTTTATTCTCCAAGTTTCCTATTTCAAAAATAGTTTTTGATATAAATGGATGTAAAGAATTATTGGTTGATAAAGATGTTCCAGAATTAATCAAATATATTAAAAGTAATAATAATGAATTAAATCTGAGTAATTTGGAAATGAATGATTATATTTTGATATCATTGATTTTTTTAAAATCAGGAGAATTAAGAAAAATAAGTAGATTAAATTTTGTAGTATTATTTGTTTTTCTTTTTTATTATGTAGATAATAAACTTAAGTCTATGAGTGTACAAATACTGATTAACAATTATACTTCATTTATAAGTTTAAAGAACTTCAATTATGTGGGAATGATATAGGAGATGAAGGAATGAAAATATTATCTCCTTATTTACATTTACTAAGAAGTAATGACTGTAAATTGAATTGTTCAAGTATAATAATGTTGTTATTGTATTGAATAGAAATGGTTTATTCTTCAGTTGGATTAAAATATTTGATGAATTATGTAGAAGAAGATCATCATATTGAAATGTTAGAGATTAACAGTATATATGATTATATTATTTTAATAGACAATCCAATAGGAAATAGTGGATTTAAGTCCTTGCTAAACAATTTAAAATATTGATGGATTATGATAAATAGATATGATTAATATCTCAATGATGATGAAAGTATAATTCTGTTGGCAAGTAATCTTCAATCAATTGAAAAATTGTGAAACTATAATCTAAATAACAGTGTAAGTATAAAAGGATTAGAATCAATATGTTCAAAATCATTAGAAATGAAAATTATCCATTCATAGAAATGAAATGTTCATCGTGGACAAATGAAGAATTGGAGTATTATTTAG
>NGBS01000677.1:0-20263 GCA_002245135.1 Proteromonas lacertae | reverse complement strand
CTAACCCCTAACCCTAACCCTAACCCTAACCCTAACCCTAACCCTAACCCTAACCCTAACCCTAACCCTAACCCTAACCCTAACCCTAACCCTAACCCTAACCCTAACCCTAACCCTAACCCTAACCCTAACCCTAACCCTAACCCTAACCCTAACCCTAACCCTAACCCTAACCCTAACCCTAACCCTAACCCTAACCCTAACCCTAACCCTAACCCTAACCCTAACCCTAACCCTAACCCTAACCCTAACCCTAACCCTAACCCTAACCCTAACCCTAACCTACCCTAACCCTAACCCTAAACCCTAACCCTAACCTAACCCTAACCCTAACCCTAACCCTAACCCTAACCCTAACCCTAACCCTAACCCTAACCCTAACCCTAACCCTAACCCTAACCCTAACCCTAACCCTAACCCCTAACCCTAACCCTAACCCTAACCCTAACCCTAACCCTAACCCTAACCCTAACCCTAACCCTAACCCTAACATTATTTGAGAATTTTGAGAAAACTATTAATAAAATCAGGGTTGTATAAATCGGTCATGACCGACGGAGAAAACCGATCGGTCGTAGGTCAATAAATAAATGTTGACCGACACCAGGCTGTAGTAACTATTAGCTGACCTCCTCCTAAACATGTGATATTAATAATATTATCTAACTGTACATATTGAATTCAAGCTCTATATATCATTCTATAAAATACCGAATTAACCGTCGGTCGATGCGCTTTTTTCTTTCTTCATAATTGAATCTAACCTTACCAATGAGTTATTCTATTGTGTTATATATGTAATATAAAGTATAGAATGATTATAAAAATTTGAAAGAAAAAATGGCAAACTTTTAGCTTGACTTTAATCATTTCTTAAAATTATCATAAATGTATCTAATATAATCTATCATTATATATTCTAGGAGTATAGTTTTACCAATTGGAGCGGCTCGTGAAGTTATTGCCTTAAAAGAGGCAAATATGCTTAAACATCTTAATTTTAACTTTTACAAAACCTTTTGGTATAATATGTTAAAGATAAAAAGCCTTGATAAATGCATTTGCAGTAAAAAGAAAGAGATTAATTATGCCAAATGAAGTACAAGAATATTTGCAATATGATATTCATTACAACACCTCTGAAACCATTAGAAATATCTGGCTATCATTAAAGTCCAAGTTTCCTAGGGTATACATGCTTGCCAAGAACAGTTTAAACAGTCTAACAACATTTTCAGAGCCAGAAAGAATATTTTCCGAGGCTGGACAAATAAGTAACTTATCCAAATCAAATTTATCATGTGATAGATTACAAATGAAACTGATGATTAGTAGAAATAAATAAGAACATAATTATATAAAATACCTAATTATTGTTGAGTATTAAATTGTAATTCTTTATAAAAAGTTAATTATTATTTAATTGAATTGAAAATATATGAATCAAGTATTAAAATATATTATAAGATAGTTTTTATGAAGGGAAAATTAGTACATAATGAATTAAAATAGATTTTATAATATACGGCTTGTAAGGCTTGACCGACCGACAGTCAAGGCAAAGCCTATAGGTTTTGACCTATCTCCGTCGGTAACCGATAAATACAACCCTGAATAAAATGAATAAAATGATATAAATACATTTAAATTATCAATTTGAGTTGAAGCTGAGTTCGGCAACGGGACGTCCTTTTGTGTTTTGTCCCGTCCCTTGTCCTTTTCATACACGAAAACTTCTCGTTGATTACACATGTCCTCTTTGTCCCGGGACGTGTAGTTTAACACGTCCATTTTTGTCCTATATTTTTGAGTTTAAGTTTCTGTTTTTTTAATAAAAATATTCTGCAATAGCATTAAATAAGCTTAATATTAAGTATTACATACTATACTCAAGTCATTTTTGTATATCCTAAATAATATCTTTTGAAAATCCATTTAAGCCATATTTGCTATATCTATGAATAATATTTAACCCACTTATACCACTTAGATAACTCTGTATAGTTTAATGAAGAATATCCCCATTTACAAACACTCATCACATAACAGAAGTTCACATGATACATGCTTATCATTGCACTAATTTGTACTATAAAATATGCCTGGATTAAATACAAATAAAAAGTAGAAAAAAGAAAAAATGCTTGATTAACTCGAGTTCTTACATTTTTAATATCATATATTATTCACCTTCTTCCATTTTTCGCGAAAGTATTTCAATCGCTATATGCTTTACAACATATGAGATATACTTTAGAAATTTAAAGAAAATCTATGACATTATATCAACAATACCATGTTTAATGTTCAAGCTCTTATTGAGAGAATTTTCTCCATCGAAAGAGTAATACATTCATACAGGAGAAATAGATTAAACTTAGATACTATTAATAACATTATGAGATTAAAGTATGAATTAGTTGAGAGAAATAAGAGAGAATAAGAACAAAATGTAGGAAGTGATGAAGATGAAAATAGAGAAATTACTAATGTGGAAGTAATAAGTAAAGAAGATGATGAGCAAAGTGAAGAAGGTAGTCCAGATTATCAATGTTATTATTAATTATCTTTATTTTTACTTATAAATGTTTTAATTGACAAAATAATCAAATAATTTATTTATATTACAAAAAGGTAATATCAAATGTTTACAAAAGGGACAAATTACTGTCCTTTATCATACTCTTGTCCCGGACATGTCCCGGACATGTCCTTTTTGTCCCTGTCCCCGCCGAACTCAGAGTTGAAGGTGTGTAAGTTAAGAAAGGACAGAAAGGAAGGTTTAAACAAAAAAATCCCAACAAAAGAAGTATATGAGTAATATATTATAAGTATTACTCTAAACATTTTAATAATAATAAGTAATAATCCTCAACAATCAATTTCAGTTTGATTCTTCATACTTATATAATAGCATATATATTTTTTCATCTTTAATCTGTTTTACTTCTTTACCAAAATTATTTATAATTACATAACCTTTTTCAGTATTATTAATATATCCAAATAGACTATATTGCAACTTACCTTTAAAATTTACATATCTTTCTATATAATCACCTTCTTCTTTATAAATTATAACCAATATATAAGCTGGTAATACATTCATATCGTATAAATTATGGGTAATTTCATCCACGAATTTCTCTTTATTAGATTGATAATGAGCCAAACAAAACGATTCACATGATTCTGTACAATATAAACTTAACAAACAATAAATAATTTGTCTTAAATCATTATTTTGATCTATAATATTGTATATAACACTTCTTTCATAAGTATCAATCCATTCTTTAAACCCTTCAATAGTGTAAAGAAAGTTAAATGATTGATCTATTACATGTTGTTTAGGCAGTTGTACAGTTAATTTAACATACTCATTATCATTTACATACTGCTTACCATTCTGTATATCTTCAATTTTAATTATTACTGGATATATATGCCAATTAATATCTTTTGAATAATCCTCAAAATACTTTTTAAATTCTTTATCATTCATTATTTTATTTACATCATGAGATAATGGAAGTACAACAACATTATTAACAATATAACAAATATCATAATTTTTACCAATATCAAATTGACCAATATAATAACCTTCTCCACATCCTATTGAAGTTGTAGTATTTCGGAAATATTTATCTAATATATTCATCTGAATATTATTAAACTTTATGACTTTATTATCCCACTCTACATTATTCGTAATTGAATACCACACCAATTCTCTGAATAATAGTTTATATAGTGGATGATTTTCATTTGTTCTTATTACAGATATAAAATAATCCATCATATTTTTAAAGTCTCTTTCAGTGTATCTGTGACTTGTATATAAATATAGAAATCTAAATACCTCATCAGATATATATTCTAATTGAAGTCTATCAATTGAATCATAATCTAATACTTTGTATTTTACTATATAATGTGACAAATCATTATCAAATCTATCAACAATTAATCCAACATCATCTTCCAAGTTTGATTCTTTACCTCTTTCACATGGATATAAATATTTCTTTATAAAACTAAAATAACCAAGGGTATTTACAGTGGTTCTAATACAATTTGTATAAATATCATTCCAATAACTTCTATCTTTATAATATGCTTTATATATTGCTGCAAAATATAAATGTCTTGGTACTCTATTGTATAAAGATATAAGATTATCATCAATTGCATTTTTTAATTCTTCAGGTAAACAATTTTCTTTCCATATATTTATCTCTTCATCATTACAAATATCTAAATAGAAGAATACTTTATTATTACCATTAAACTTTTTTATATCTGAATAGTTTTTATTATCTGGAGAACTGACATTTACAATTATACTACTGTTTGGAATGGTTTTATAATCAATATTATATGAATCACATATTACAATATCTTGATCACTTAAATCTTCTTGTAAATTATGTCCATTCAAGCAATATCTAATAAAACTATTTGAATTTCCATCTTCTTTCTTTGAACTTTTGAAATATGTCAAACCTAAATCAATACCTAATTTTTCCTTCATTTGGATAAATTTTAATATAAAATAAATTAAAAAGGTGGATTTTCCACATCCTGGTTGACCTCTCAATAAATAGTAACTTTTAACATCATTTAAAATCGATTCACATTTTATAAGCATTTTTAATCTTTCAATCTCTCTTTCAACTATTTCATAGAAAACTTCTTTATCATTAACTAAAGAATCAACATTTACATCTATGTATTTCAATATTCTCTTTAAAATATCTACATCATCTATATAATTATGAAGACAATTAAGAATTATATTAGATTCTATTCTTTTCCAAAAGAGTGGATAATAATCTCTTACTAATATTTTATGAATTGGATATTGAAATATTTTAATACTTTCATCAATTACTATCAATTTTTCATTATACATAAACTTAGGTGTTTGTTTAGTTTCATGAAATATACGTCCCAAATAATCAAAGCCTATTTCATTATATACTAATTTATATACTATTTCTCTTGGATGGCGGTGGTTGTGGTTGTGGTGTTTGTAGCTGTAAAGAAACAGAAGTATCATTAGTTTTAATTTTCTTTTTTGAAGATTTTGAAACTTTCTGCTTTTTTTTTCTTTTATATGCAGAATTGCTTTTTAAAAAAAACTCTTCATCATCATCTTCATCACTTTCACTTTCCATTTTACTAGAAGCATTATCAGAAGGAGGAAGAGGAGGATTATCATCATGGTATTTATAACTTTCTTTTGGTTTACTATTGTATAATATATTAATACCACCTTCTACATATCTCAATTCGGTTTTACCTTTAGCATCTAATTTAGGTATGCATGATACATTCATTTTACAATTATAGCAATAGAATGTTTTACTATTGTTAAAATCATTTACATATTCACATTCTCTTGGAATGATTGTTTTATCATTTTTATTACAATATGGACAAGTTAAAATTTCTTTAACATTATAAACTTCATCTTTATAATCTTTTGCTTTTAAAATTAAACCATACAAATTATCATATGCAAAATTATCAGGATATAATTTATCTCTACTGGTAATACTTAATGTTTCTTTTCTTCTTCTAATTTTTAATTCAATCAATACACATGGATTTAGAATTGGTTTTGTATTATTCATTTCACCAATACAATAGTTTCTTCTTTGTCCATCTTTTGTATAAAATGTTGTTGGAGATATATAATTACTTAAAATCATATCTAACTTATCTAAACCTTCTTTATATGATGTACATATCATATTTGATGGATTTAAATATATAAAATTAGAATCCAAAAACCATTTCATTTTTTGATTACTTTTTATTATTTTTATCAAATCATTCGTTATACCTAACTCTTCTTTATTAAATTCAATTTTTTTCTTTTTATCATCTTTATAATATAACAAATCCATATTTAAATCTGGATCGTTTATTCTTCTTTTATCTAATTCGATATACGATATAATTTCATTAGATTGTTCTACTCTTTTGAATTTGTTTGTCATTATTCTCTTTTTTTCATCATCTTCAAATGAATTATATGATGGATAAATATGTTCCATGTATTTTAACATTTTTCCTTTTAAATTTTCACTATATTGACTAAATTCAAAACTATCTTCTATATTCATTGCCACATCATATTTATGACTTATCATTGTAATTACAAATCTTGGATTATAATCTTCATTAAGGTATTTATTAATTAACTCATCATCACTTTTCACATTTTCAACTTCTTTTTTTATTATATATGTAATAATATCCTTATACTTTTTCATTATATTTCTTCTTATCTCACATCTTTCTTTTATATTTGTCTTTCCTCTTGAATCTATATCTTCATCTATTTCATTCTGAATAAAACAGTCATAAGCATAATCTTTTGCATCAACTATTAATTTCTCTACTTTCTTTTTTATTATTCCTTTAACTAAATCACTCTCACATACTTTTAATATTTCATTTTTTCTATTTTCATAATCATTCCATTTTTTTTCACACAACTCTAACTTTTTTAATTTTTTAGATGATTTAAAATTCTTTTTTGCTTTTAATTTATCCAAAGCAATTTTTCCATTTTCATATTTTTTTAATTGTGCTTCACTATATTGATTATTGATGATTTTAAAGTCATAAGAATCAAATCCAAAACCACTTATAATATCTTCTAAATCATTATAATTAAAGATTTTATTCATATTTTCTATAGTTATTGCTTTAATTATAATTTCCTCATAACTATAAATTGCCTTTTCATCAGTCATTTTAGTTGAGTTTAACGATTCATCTAATCTAAATCTTGATTTTGATTCAGCTCTTAAGAAACTATTTACTTTATTCTTGATTGACTTGTCATTTAATGCTTGATCTATTAATGAAGATGGTGTATACTATATAAATATAAAAAACTAGATAATTAATATACTCCTAAATAATAAAGAGTTTCAGCAAGTTCATCTATTTTTCTATTCTGAAACATTCCTAATATCATTTCTTTTCTCTTTCTATATGTTTCTTTAAATATCACATTGAATAAAATACTTACAGATTCTTTAATGCTATGTTGGTTAGATACAGTTACTTGTATTCCATTTATACACTTTCTATTAATCTCTATTGCATCGACACATGCAAAATTAGATTGAAATGAACAATTAATGAATAATGGTAAATTACTATTATCTATTCCATCCAATTGTGATTCTTCAGTTATTTTTGATTCAATATTACAAGATTTCAAATATAATACCAAATGTTCATAATACCATCCACCTTCTGAACCTATTTTTTCATTATTTCCTTCGATTTTTTCTGTTAAAAGATCAAGATAAATATTATAATTGTTTTCATCTATAATTACTTTCTTTAATATCATATCTTTAACATACTCTGAAATGAATTTCAATTTCTGAGGAATTTCAAACTCATTCTTAACATCATAAATGTATATGTTTTCATTATACTCAGCAGGAATACCACCATAAACATCAATCTTTTTATATTCATTAATTTGTTCTTCAAGATTTATGGTAAATAATCCAGGAATTCCTCCACAATCTTTATATCTAGGATGAATTCTCTTTCTTTTTCTATTCTTTAAAAAATCTACATATAATTCAATTTCTTCATTATTGAAAGGTAATAAACTGAACTGGATTGGAGCTCTCTTACTACGCATCACTTTATATGTTTTCATATTCATACCACTCACTATTATCACCACATCATCTTCACTATACTCATCTTCTGAAATTGAAAAATCATCGCATATTATTATTGATTTTTGACTATTGTTATTTACCTGTCTTTCTGGGAGATTTCCATCATTATAATACCTATTCTCACCTACTCTTTTGTAATAATATTTGTTAGCAGAATTTCTGTATATTACTTGATAGTTACTTTCACTTTTAAGTTCTCTACATAAATATAGGCAAAAATTAGTTTTACCTATAGCACCACTACCATAAACTAGGAAATTCTTTTGGATTCCATTCTCTATTCCGATGTAATCCTTCATTTTGTGGTAAATATTATAATAACATTTCCTATTAATAAAAAAAGGACTCTTTAAAAACTCTACAACTTCCTTATATCTTTCAGATATACCATTTGAATTTATTATCTGAAGATTTACATCAACATGAACTTCCATAACAATTATTGTGAACCAGATATAACTAGTTAGTGATAGAAGAAAAAGAAGAAAATAGAATTCAAATGTTCAGTATATTTCTTTACTTATAAATATAAAAAAAATTGAGTTATGTTCAGTTATTGAATTTTGATAAACTTAGTGAAATTGTATGTATATTGCTCGATTCTTACCTGCACTACTTCCACAATGAGCATATATCATAATTATTGGACGTAGCACAATTATTAGTATGCTAATTGGTAGGATATTTTTTGATCATTGTTTATATATAATCATAATTTCTGCAGTAACAGTATATTCTATAAATCACTAATTATATATCTTATAATATCATTATTATCCATCTACTTTAATCATACATTATTTATCACCTATTTAGTGTATTGAACTTACAAACATTCTCCGACACTCAACAAACACATAATAAAGATATATAATAGAGGAAAAGAAAAAGTAGGGATAGTTTGAAATGTAAACAATTTATACTAAAATCAAATATATGTATAACCGTAAGAATATCACTGTAGGTGGGTAAACCGTACCAGACTATTCTTAGGTACCTTCTACAGGTAAGAATAAGCGATTTGAGTGTAAATTAGTTTTTGGTACGGGTTATACTGGAGGAAGCGGTGAATTTAAATTTCTTTATATATTTTAGTGTATGAGTAATTTTATGGGTTAAAATTTTTTCTTTTGCTTTTTGTATATAATTTCATTTAACTTTTTCTTATTGTTTTTTATCAATCATAATTTCAAAAGAATGTCAAGAATTTGGATCGAGAATGTTAATATAGAAGATAGAAATAAGCGTGAAGATGAAGACTTTGAAAGAATCTATGCAATCATTGAAAGTGAAGTAGCTAGAATAGTAGCTCAACCACCACCACCATCACCTCCAGTAGTAATGTGGTATACATCTGATACAGCTGATGAGGATGATAGAAAGTATGAAGAATGGCGTGCAATTCATAAACCAACTAGAGTAGCACAAGCAACCATACGCCCTAGAAAATGGGTTGATCCTGAAGAAGAGCGCAGAAAAACCAAGATGTTAAAGCGTTATGGTATTGATGAAAAAAACATCATTGAAGAAAGACTAAGATTTCATAACTAATTCTTAAATCATTAGTTTTAATTGAATTTTGTTTTTTGATTGGTTGAATAGAAATAAACA
The DNA here is from genome assembly GCA_002245135.1 of Proteromonas lacertae. Lineage (NCBI taxonomy): Eukaryota > Bigyra > Opalinata > Proteromonadidae > Proteromonas > Proteromonas lacertae. The sequence continues at coordinate 10,922 of NGBS01000677.1, read as the reverse complement.
TAATATTACATAATTCTTTTCATTCATAAATTTCTTGCGGTTTTTTAAAATAATCTACATAAATTAAAATGAGTGATTTACAAAATGAACTTGATGCTAGTATTGAAAAACACTTACAAGAAGGTGAAATGTATGAGAATGATATGTCTGAAGTAAAATCATTAATTATTAAAGTATTTAAGGATATGCTGGATGGTATGTATTCTGTGATTGAAGAGTATGAAGATGATCCAGAATGGAGTGAACAACCAGGTGATGATATTGATATAACAATGGAAGAAGAAGAAGTGAAGGAAGAAAAACAAAGTGAATCTAAATCTAAAAAAAGAAAGGATATAACAAAGTCAGATCCAGATTCACAGATATGTAGTACTTGTGGTAAGAAGAAAGCTAATGATGAATTTGGTTATAAGAGTGAAGGTGTATTCTATAAATCTTGTACAGAGTGTAGAAATAAGAAGAAGAGAAGATATGAAGAAGTAAAGAAAGGAAGTGATAATAGTGGAGAAGATAAGAAGCGTAAAGTAGAGAATAGTTCCACTGCCGAGGGTCGACCAAAGGTAGATATTGCTAAAGTAGAAACACCTACAAGTTCTATCCCGGGGGTAGCTACAGTAGATCTAACTACATCACCTACTTGTATAATTAATTAACTTTTGGTTTAAAATTCATTTTTATATTTCTATACGTTTTTATATATAAATAATTTCACATAATATGCCATATAATACATCTTTAGTTATGTTAGGTGATATGAAAGATACTTTAAATGGTTTGAAACAAGAACTGTATATTTTATTAGGTTGTGTAGTTCTATGGGTTCTTTATAAATGCAAGAGAATATGTGCATGGTGTTATCATAAAGCCTGTCCTCCAGAATTAAGTGAAATATTAGCTGAGCCAGAACCTGCTGTTCAATTAGCATTAAGAAAATCTACTATTGTTTATAATAATGAAAGAAAGGGGGAAATAGCACAGTGTGCCATTTCCCCCTATGGTTTTTTGATTCAAAAAAAGATCCGTTTCAATGTGTGCCATTTCCCCATATTGTTTTTTCATCATTAGAAACGTTTTTAATGCATAATAAATATATCAATCGATTTCTCTATTTATGCTGGGCTCATATATGCCCTTAGTTTGACTTTCTGATCATAATCGAAATTTAATTTTCTTAAAAAAATTCAATAAAACAATCTCAATAGGATGGTCAACACATGGTGTGATATGACACCATATAGTGACCATCCTATGTTTAAAAAACAAAACAAAAAAAATGGAGTTCAAGTCAAATCTCGAAACGCATCTATTTTTCTAAGTGTTATAGTTAGAGCTAGGATTAGTTTGAATACATAATAAATATATCAATTGATTTGTTTTCTTTTTCTCTATCTTTCTATGTATTTATTATTTATGTTTGACTATAATCGAAATCTAATTTAATAAAACAAATTGGCTTTTACTAACTATAATTTATATATACTTACTAGGGTATATACCCATCTCAATTATATCAATATCTTATTTCAGGCAATAATCTAAATCATCTTTGATTATGAAACATATATGAAATCTAACTATATCAATCGATTGCTCATGATATGCCATATAATAAGAAACACATCAGATTATTCATTATGCCAATGGATCGTGAGATATTATTTTTTTAACAAACCTCAAACATTTGTATTACTAAACAAACAATAACTTTATTGATTAGACCCATAAAAATTTAATAATATATATAATAGCAAAAAATACAAAGAATATGCCTGACCATTTAACATATAATATGCTTAGACAACTTAACGGTGAATATGCTTTTTATATTCATAGATATAGAGACAATAGAGCACATAGATGGGTTATTCAATTTCCAATTAAAACAATGAAAATATTAAAAAGAAATAAAGTAAAGGTGTTTATATGTGGTTCACTCAGAACTAATAGAAATGATCCAGAAACACTAGGTGATTATAGACATCATGGCGATCAATTAATGATAAACCTCAAAACCTATGGGTATGACAGAAGAGCTTCAATATTAGTAATGAATAGAAAATTAAGAAATGGAGAACATGAGTATGCAGATGGTGATTGTATTCCTCAAAAATTTAAAAAATATGTTTTTCATCATATGAGTTATCAATGGAATGGAGGGAATTTTTATCACATACATCCAGTTGATAGAAATGTTGCTGATGGAATTAGTAGTAGCGATAGTAGTAGTAGTAGTAGTAGTAATAGTAGTGACTCTGATTAAATACTTAAAAATTCTATTATTATTATTATATATGTTTGTTTTTGTTTGATAAACATACTATTAATAGTTACTATATTTTAAATAATATCAATTATAAAAATCACAACATGTCTTATTATGGAGGATGGCCAAAAGGGTTTAAAATTAGTAAAGACTGGAATACATATATTCCTAAATCAGTTAACAGGAGTAAATGGAGAAAGAGCTATGATTTGTATAGAGACAAAGTAAAGAATGCACTACAAAACAAAACAAAAGTTAAATTACAATATAGACAATTAATGAAAATGTATGAACGATTATTAGCTGCTAATCCACCTAAACAAAGAGGAAGACCAAAAGGAAGTAAAGATAGAGCAAAACGTAAACCAAGACGAGACGGGCCACGAGCCGCGCCAAAGAATGATCCACATCGTATAGTTGTGCATAATGGCAGGCATTATCAGTATGGTATTCCAGTTCCTAATATGGATAATTAAAGTAATTCTTTATCAATTTTTTTTATGTAATGTTATGTGTGTTTGTTTTTTTGGTGTTTGGTATTGCTATATCCGGCGGCCACTTGACAACTTTTTATTAAATTAAAGTTACAACTGGCCCATGTTGTAAGTTACAAGTTTAACCAAAAAAAACATAATATAATATAATATAATATAAAAAAATAATTAAATAGTCATTTTCCTTTGTTTAGTGATTTCAATAAGAGACTGAATATCTTTAAGTGTCTTATCATGTTCTAATCCTTTATTCATCATGACATCTATATTATTTCTAAGTTCTTCTATGTCTGTATTGTTTGGAATACAATTGTGTGCCTTTAAGTATTTGAAAAGAGCCAAAGCTATCATATACAATACAAATACAAGAACTGAAAGCAAAACAGTTATTACATCAAAGTCCATGTGTGTTTATGAGAATCTTATATAAGAAAACAAAATTAATCAAAGTAATGTATTTATTATCAATAAACTAACTTACAAGACATTGGTTATTATTAATATATTCATCCTTAATGGATCTTGGTGATATTGGAGATAAGTCATAATCTGTGAGATTGACATTGTCATTGTCATTTTCAAGCTTGACTTGTATTTCTTCTATTTCTTTATTATCATTAGGAGGAGGAGGAGGAGGTAATATATTAGCTTCATGATTCATCATAATAATGCTTTCTAATAATTGATGAGTTTTTTCAAAAGATGGGTTTCTTTTCTCCTTAATCTTGTTAACACACTCAAGGAACATATTAGGTGTAATGCGCACAGTCTCATCTACATCAGAAATACCTAATCTTTGAATTAATTTCTCTTTACTCTCATCCCACCAACATCCATTTTTGAATCTATATTCCAAGTCTAATCTATACTGTTCATCGACGTATTTGAGTATATATCTGATCTCACTATAAGTTAATTCCTTTTTCTCGCCACATATCAAATTCCATAATTTAGATTTGGTTGGTGCCCTCATTTTGCCATCCTTTCTAAAGCAATTAATGAGTATTTGTTTATCAGAGTTCCAAAAGTTATATGGCACTGTTCTATATTTGTGTTCCTGATCGTTATTCATTTTTAAAAAATAAAAGTGTAATTAATACTAATAATGACAATATTGACATTATTAACGAATTTATTTTCAAAATAGATTTTATCTTATGTTAGTTTCGAATCATCGTGTATACTACTTAAATTCTGATATGATTGTATTATCTGATTCCATGGGTGGAGGAAACAAGTATAAGAAGACATTAAAATTGCAATCATTCGATGATGATTATACTCATGTCAGCTTATTACATGCTGTTATACCCAATTCATTCCCAACTATACAGGAAGAAACAAATGATGAGTTTTCATTAGTATTCACATTGGGATGGAGACATAATGTTCAAGTAGATGCACCAAAGTATCCAAACATCATAAAACACCTCAAAATACCAGAAGGATTCTATGATGAAACTCAGATATTAAGTATGATCAATAATTTAGTAAAAAATATGACATATGATGTTTTTGGAATAAAAGATGATGCATATAATACTGAAGGTTCACATGTGTCTATTATACAAGGAAAAGGAGATTTATTTCGTATAGACAATTTCGATGATAATCAAACATATCATATTGAGGTAGCTAATGATATGAATATTATATACTATCAAAAAGACCCAGTATATTGGATAGAAAAATTAGAGATCATCACCAAAGATCTTAGTTACAAAATATTAGGTATACCTAAAAACAATTACTGGTGTTGTTTTAAAGAATATATTCCATCTGAAGAACCAGAGAATCAACAAGAAATTATGGTTAAGCCATTCCCATTTACTCAATTACCATTTCGTCCTTCTTTGATATGGGTTAATTCTATATCTATTAGATTAGACATAGTGAATATTATGCAGGATTCAAATGTATTAGAAAATATACCCGTTTCAAATCCTGAGTTACCATTTATTACATATCAGAATAATGACATATTGAATACATCGAAGAGATTTAATAATACCTATAGCAATGGTATGATCACTATTCAGATTACTCAACAAAATGGTTATGAACTTAATCTTGATAATATTGAGTTTAATTTAGATATTGTTGTATTTAAAGTCTAATTTTTATATTTCTTTATTCTTTTGTTTTCTAATGGCTTTATCTATTCCAAAAGAACAGAAACATGGTGTAGATGTCCCTGTGATGCTACCCTTCTATAATTATGTGAGATTGTCTCCGATGGGATCAACATCAGAATACAAGTTGGATACAAATACTTATTCAGAAGAGATTAGATGGGAGATAAGTGGAGATAATATTATCAATTTAGCTAAGTCATATATCCAATTCGATATCGAAGTAAAATTAAATCCTTATGATGATGGTACCTATGCAACCGATGGTAGTACTGGTAATTTAGTCGGTAAAGGTTTATATCCGAGTATGATAAAAGGAATTAAAGAAGGGTTTGGCTTGGCCTCTTTTAGAATTTGTAATCAGACTGGAACAGATCTGGTCAAGCTTGATGATTCGTATGAACCATATCGTGTATTTATGGACGAATTAGTTAGAAAGAGATCTGATATATTCTATCAAGACAATTACTATGATGGAATACAATTAGATTGGGATGATGATAATCATAATTATAAAGTTCAAGATATCAATAAGTGGAAAGTAGAACCTAGTACACAATATGTTGAATTAAAAGCTAGTACTAGTGCATCTGCAGCAACAGCATATGCAGTTCAGTATAAAGATTCAGTTATATTACATTTCAAATTACAATTAGGTAAATTTTACAATACATTTGCTGCATTAAAGAGCGATGTATTCTTTGGAGAGAGAATGTATATATGCATTCGTTTTCAAACCACAAGTAATTATGGTTTATTAAAAGCATATACACCAGATGAATATGCAAGAATGAAAAATGATAAAACAAAAGATAATGTAAACTATACAGTATCACATGCAGAAGTTGATATAAATGAAGCAATATTCAAGAATTTCAAATTCTATGCTTATATCAACAAGGATACTCAATGCAACAACAATACCAAACAATACTGCTTATCAAAACCTATTCAATTCAATGATTTTAGATGTCATCAAATTAAAATACCATCAGGTGGATCTGGCATATTCAATTATTCATTCACATTGAATAGTTCCAATGGACCATTTGTTCGTTACATTATCTATAGGCCATGGATAGAATCATTAAAAAGATATGCCCACATACCTGAAAATGCACAGTTCAGATGGATGATCAATGATTTTGTATATCAGCCAGATTATACACTTATGCAATATTATGATAGCTATATGACTGTCCGTGAATATTTCCAAGACTCATGGTATGATATATTCAGAAAAGATGAAAAATTCAATGACAAGTTCTTTGAGATATTGAATTTTGGCTCTAAGGATTTGGACAATATTAAGAACCAGGCAGGTAGACCTTTGGCTACTGATTTGAAATAACCTTTGAATTTTCAACACCTGGTACAAATGACTTTACTAATAATGATATCACTCATCGTTTCTATATCATCACTGGGCGTATGGTCACCATTAATGGAAGTGGTATTGTAAGTGTAGTTTAAATAATAATAATAATATCGATAACGGTTATATTTCTTATAATTATGTTTTTGTTATTTTTGTTATGAGTAAAGTTAATTTAGAAAAAATAAACAACATAGTCATAAATCCTGTTGAGACAGTAGTCAAAGGATGTGGAAAACGCTCCAAAGATAGTGTCCTTGGATATGACTATTTCCAGGAGCCTTTCTGCAACATATTTATTTTAGCTAAGAAAAACAGTGGTAAGACTACACTTATATTTAATATGATCCAACACTTGCTAAAAAAGGGATATGACCAAGTAGTGTATTTTTTCGTTGCAACTATATCCAAGGATATCATATATGAGAAAATCACTGATATGCTCAAGTATAACCAAATTGAGTACCATTGCTATGATTCAGTAGTGAATGAAGATAGAGTGAATATATTGGATGCAGTATTAGATAATATCAAAGATATAGACAAAGATAATTATGATTACCCAGAGAATATATTTATATTCGATGATATATCATTTCGATTTAAGAAATAAATCCGTTTCTAAATTACTTAAGTCGAACCGTCATTACAAGTCAAAAGTAATTATATCAAGTCAATATGTCACTGATATTACTCCATCAGTTCGTTTACAGCTTGATTATTGCTTAGTGTTTAAAAACCTGAGTATGGCTAACTTGAGAAATTTGTATGCAAGTTTGGATATATGGATTGATTTCGATGTTTTCAAATCATATTATGATTATGCAACCAAACAGAGTAATCACTCATTTTTATATATCGATTTATATAATCATGAATTTAGAGTGAATTTTGATAGTAGAATAAGAGATAATAGTAATAATAGCTATAATCACAATAATAAATATGATCACCTCATTTCCTATAGCAGCGATGATGAGTCCACTGATTCATCAAGTTATCCCAGCGATTCGGAATAATAATAATCCCCATATTGTCACTAATATAATTATTTTGTTTATTTTGCTATATTTTATGTTTGGCCGTCCTATTAAAAAACAAGCTGTATCAACAGATCTAACACCTGTCACGAGGGCACTAACATCGATTACAAGCAATTTGGGAGAAAAAGTTGGAGATGCTAAATCGGATTAGAGAAATTGTTGGTCGATATCAAGAATAGTGCGTACAGGAGGATCATCTGGATCAGGTGGTGGTATTGATAGTGCAACTAGTGAGAAAATTGATGGAATTGTGAATGTCATTGGAAAGACCAAATTAGAGAGTTGGGAGGAAAATTTATATAGTATCATAACCTTTTTAAGAGACAGGAATGATATAGGTGTTCAGGATTCATGGATAACATAATTGGACCATATGGCATAAATTGTAGAGATCCAGAGACATCTGGATGTATATTTTATACTGTAGGTAGAACAGAAGAAAAAGTAGATAATATGATAAAAGTATTAGGAAAATCTAAACTAAATGCAAATGAATTAAGTATGTATAGTATGTTAAACAAGTTAATTAGCTACACTGATATTGCATTTGATACAATAAAACCATACACTTATAGTCAAATGGAATAATAAACTATTATTTTTAGCTGATGGTCAATTAGAAATAAAACAAGCAAGACAAGTTTCACCAACAAATATATGTTATATTAGATATTCAGTTTATCGACAGTTCTTACAGATAGAAATCTTAAATAACTATAGAATAACAACAAGTGAATTAGAATTTAATACTACCAAATGAAGAAATAGATAAAATGTTTAGCAAATTATTGCCTATAATAACCACAAAAAGAGTAGATGTATTTTTCAATTCATTAATGGGATATCATCAAGTGTGTTTTTTTGATATAACATTTGTTAATAATTCAATTAATTTTAAGAATCCAACTACAGAACACAATGTGGATGCATTCGAAGGAAATTGTGTATTATTACCACAAAAAATAATATTACAATATAATCAAATATTACCAGGATTTGAAATATAATTAATTCTTCTTGTTTCTCTTGTATTGTTGGTTTTGATTATCACTCTCAGTTTTCTTTTCATCGGAGCAGGTGTTGTTGGTACTGGAATAATATCATAATCTGCAGGTTGTGTATACATATTCTCCAAATCTATATCATTAAATCCTGATTCTCAGCACACTGATCCTCATCCTCCTCAAAGTTTTTGCTCAAATTTCTTGATACTACTATGCACTTCAAATTTTGGGATAATAGTGTATTTTTCTTTATCCTTCTTATCTAATACAGTTATCTGTCTAATTCTCAAATCACACTGACACTCATAAAATAAATAACTTGGAGGATCTTTAATCTTGTTTAACCATGCCCAGAATCTGACAGTGTTATTATCGTTGTCTTCAGGAAATATCACTTGGAATCCACATTTCTTATAGTCTTTGACCATATTTGAGTCATCTGTATACTTGATGGCATAATCCAAAACATTTTTTTCAAAGGCTCCTTTACATCTTGATAATAATTTTTAATAGGTCTTCTGTTCTTAAATAAGAACCTTCCTGGAGTAAAACTCATGACATAGTACTTTGCATCTTCAATCTTTTCTGTATTTGGTTCAGCTTCATTACACCATCCTTTTACAGTTAAATAAGTAACATCTCTATCATCTAATGTGATAAAATTAGATCCATTATTGATATTTGAACTCATACCGCCAAATGAATATTATATATCCGTTTCACAAAAAAGATTTATGTGGTTGAATATGTTTGATACATTTGGAGCGGTTATACAAATTACCGCGCATACAATGAACATGTGTAAATTGTATAGTTTGATTACACAAGCTTATTTGATAGATTCCATTTTCATCATTTCATTACACTCAAGTATGTCAGACAACAAAAAGATACTTCACATAAACAAGAAAATATAGGACTTAGATTATTGTGATTACATGCCATTCGAAGAAGCTGTAAACAGATTCTGGAGCGTATGGAGCAATTAGACCCTAATGGAAGTAATGCTTATCTAAAGAGTATAATCGATTTTTAAGAATTTTAATCAAGAAAGAGAAGAAATAATGAGAAGTAATTATAATAATTATAATAATAGTAACATTAATTAATTAATTAATTAATTAATTACGGTCTATAGTATTCTCTTTTTGATATGACTCCCACAAATTTACAAAGACAATGATACACGTTCCATATTAACCGTCATACTCATCTAACTCCCTCTCAAAATGCACCAACTCATAGTGATTTCCTTCTTTTTCATTATTACGTATACGTTCCCATAGCATATTAACACATTATGAACTCCAACTTTTACTGCAGAGTATGGAACAGTATCTTTCAAACATAATTTTATAGCATCATCTACTCTATTACTCACCTCTATACAATCTTCTACACTGAGATTAAAAAATCTTGTTTGAATTCTATAATGAGTTAGAGATTCTTTAAAAATTTCTAAAATATGCTGAATTTGAGTTATATTGAATTTCACACGTGGTAAACTCTCTTCACCAATTGTAATGCTAAACAGCATGTCCCTCACAATCACATATTGCTCTCTCACTATGCTCCAAAACATCTAAATTAGCTTTATATGTATGCACATCCATTTTCTTTACATCTTTCTCATTGAATAGGCATACTGGTTTTACAGCATCTTCAATCGGCAATGCTCTTTCTAATTCAGTGAAATCTAGAGGTTTAACAATACTTTTAGGCGAGTCAGTATGTTGTAATGGTGGTATAGCGTTCATGATAAGCAAAAAAAAATTAATTAAAAAATAAAGTAATTACGTTTAATCACTTAACACTTAAATATCTTCTAAATCTTCTTCTTTATCAAGGTTTTTTGAATCGTCACATTGCATGTTTGGCTTGATCAAATGCTTATGTTTTTTTGATGGCACTAATTCATCTAATGATTCAGATATAGTACTTAATAATTTTCTTTTAGTGGTGTGGATTACACTATCTGGTGTTACAATATCTGCAATATCATAATCATCGTACCATGTGCCATTTTCCTCCTCATCATCATTGAACTCAGCATCATATTCTACATCATCATCAATGAAATCCTTTAAATTACCATTACTATCACACATCACTTGCATTTGGATCATCTTCAGGATCATAGTCATCTGATTCATCGTCAGTACATTCTGCTTCTCCATACAAGTACTTATACACATTATCAATCATATCCCTTCTCTTTTTCTTTTTTGACTGAATCGCATTTTCTTATCTTCTAAATTTTCTTTCTTTTGGTCTTGATCATTTGATTTACCCACTATGCCTATAACGTGTATGGTATTATGGTTGTTTGAATCCATAGAACACAATATACAAAAAATAATAAAATGAAACGAATATATTTCAAATATTGATATTATGTTAATTATTAACCTATTAATGTCATATTTTGTCTAGCATATTGCACAGGATTTAAATTCTGTACTGGGTATGACTGTTGTTGTTGTTGTGTATTGGTGTTTGATTTCTCTCCATTAACACTTCATCTGTCAATTTATTTAATATAGCTTGTGCTTCTTGAATGTCCATGGATTAATACTCTTTAACATCTGTTGTGCCTCTGGAGGTAATGTTT
>NGBS01000157.1:0-16568 GCA_002245135.1 Proteromonas lacertae | reverse complement strand
TAGTGGTGATGTTTATGATAAACCATATTTTAGTATAAATTATATAAGTTGTCATGATGGTTTTTCATTAAGAGATTTAGTAACATATAATAAAAAGCATAATACAGTAAATGGACATAAAAATAAAGATGGTTCAGATTGGAATCATTCCTTTAACTATGGTATAGAAGGAGATAAAGATGTAAAAAGATGAATATATTATAAAAATAAGAAATAGACAAATTTATAATTTTATTTATTTTATTAATAAGTAGAGGAATTATTATGATAAAAATGGGAGATGAATATGGTCATAGTCAATTAGGTAATAATAATAGTTATAATCAAGACAATTATATAAATTATTTTGAATGGAATTTACTACAAGAAACAGTTGGTGGAAATAAGATATTTAATTTATTTAAAGAAATGATTAAATTTAGAAATACTTATAAAGTATTCAATGGGAATGATAGCTATGATTACAATAATAAGATACAATGGTTAGATGTTAATGGTAAAGTAAAAGATTGGAGTAAAAGTGATTCTAATTCATATTTTAACTCATTTATAGCTTACACATGTAAAGATGAATGTACAAATACAGTTTTTTATATTGCCTATAATATGAGCAATGATTCAATTGATTTAACACTTCCTGATTATCAATGGAAAGTAGTTATTGACACATCAACTGAATTTTTATTTATTGATATGAATGTATTTGGAAGTAGATATTTACTTTCAGATCATAGTATTGTTATTCTTTCTTGTGATTGTTTTGACAAGTATATTGATTATTTTTAATTAATATAAATATGTGTATTAGATGGGGGTAAATGTAATGAAATAATGGTAAATAATCAAAATACAAATAAACATTGAGATGAATGACTGTATATTTTGTGATAGAATATATAACTGATTCATATCAAATCAAACCGGCTTGATATCTTCAAATTTAAAAAAATGCCTCGAGAAGTAGATGCTTTGAATTGGAGAGATGTTTATACAAGATTTACAAAAGTGCAATCTATTGTGGCAGAGTCAAAAATTGATTCTTTGTTAATTATCCCAGGTGTTGATGGTATTTATAGTTGTTATTAAATATTATTTAGGAAACTATAATTCTGGCTCAGAATATATGATTCAGTACTTATTATTAGGAAGGAGTGGGAAAGATATAAACCAAACAACTTTGCCGCTTGAGTACAATGACTATGATGATTGTGTCATGTCTATTGCACCTAATACTGTTTCAATCTATTGCACATCTGCATTATACGACATTTTATTCCCAACATTGTGTCATATTCCCAATATTCTATTCTACAGAGTATTATAACAATATATATTTTATAAAAATAGATGTTTCCAGAAGAAGCAGATGATGTGGATTCAGCACAACTCTTCAAAATCAGATCATTTATTGAAATGACAAAGAATTACAAGAAAATTGGATTATTATTCAATGAATCACCAGTTAGTGATAAGAAAATCAACGAATTAATTGAATTATGGCCATTAATCCAGAGTTACGGTTTATCCAGTATGAAAACTGGAGGATTTTTTACAATGACTCACACCATTACAAACATCCAATCAAAACTCTTAGAAATCCTACACAATCTAGATAACAGTTATATAATGAAATCTTTAATAGATTCTTATTTATTTACTCATTTTCAGAGTGTTATTGATAACATTAACCAAATGCCAATTGGTGAAAGAAATACTTTAACATCTGAACAAATAATTGAACCATTATCATGTTATTATGAATATAGTACAATTTCTAATAAAGTAACTGATGGTAATAATAATAATAATAATAATAAATTAGATATTAACAGAGGACCTTATTGTAAATTCCAACAAAACAAGAATAAAGCATTGAAAGATAATGATAAGATGTTTTTTATCATTAAAGGTGATGATAATGATAGTGGATTACAGTGTAATAGAACATATTTCACTCAGAATGGTGGTGATAATTCAATCTATAATGATAAAACCGTATAAAATATTATATATATATAATTTCTATTTATTATAATTGAATAGAGTTTACTTGGTCCTGTTATTTATACTCCAAATAACGATTTACTATTAGTTATGAAGATATATAAATTATTAATTGATTATATGTTAACATTTGAAAATACATACAGTACTGCAGTTCCATTAACAAAGAAAGATTTTCAGTTAAAAATTGAGAATGAATTAATGAAGAATCCAATAATGAAAAATGTAAAGAAAGAGCAGATTAATGTCATATTCAATTATTATGACAGTTATGGTGTTTTAACAACAGAACCAGTTAAATCTTTATCATTGTTACTATATATAAATATATCCGTTAAGAATATTAAAAGTGAAACTATTAAGGATGTAATAATAGGAGATATTGAATATGGAAATAGTTATATTTATATACTAAGTGATAAAACTATGAAATATTCATTGAAAAATATTACAAGCAGAATTCAAAATATATTATTTTTTCCTATTGAAAATGAAGATAATAAAATGATTGATAATTATATTAAAAATATGAAAAGTGAAGTTTATAGTGTAGATAATGATTTTGGTAAATATTTGAATGTTGCTTATGATGATAATTCAATGGAAAGTGTCAGATTTATTACTTCAAATATCTCATTTCCATCACTAAATGGAATATTTCAATTCTACAATCAATCATTAATATTTCAACCATATAATTCTGCTCCTATTTTAATATTACCTGAACAAATGTGTAGTGAAGTGAAAAGGATTGAAATTGTTCAACATAAGTGTAGTATTATATTACTATATATGAAACATCCATCTCCACCATTTACATCTAATTATTTCTTAACTAATAATAATAATAATATATTTTATATATATATACCTCAACCAAGTAATGCTAATAGCATATTTATTGATGTTTTGAATGAATGGAAAAAGTATTTATCAATACCAATTAATACAACAGTGGTAAATGATTTGAATATGCTTGAAAAGGAAGTAGTCTATCATATAAGTGAAATAAATCCATTTTTTATAACTGAAAATAAGAATGAATTGATTTATTCTAATTTATTAAATGATGTAACTACTATGAAGAAATATGACAGTTTAGATATTAAGAATTATATCCCATTCAACGGAAAGAATAAAGTGGTTATTTTGATTGGATATTATGGTAGTTACGTTGATATGATTGGAAAATATTTGGAAAAACAGAATAATAACCAATACAAATTGTTATATATAAATGAAGAAGAAGAAAAAGAAGAAAAAGAAAAAGATGGAAATTCATATATTCACAAAATACAAAAGGAGATGATAAATGTTACTAAAAGTAATGATAATAAAATAGTTATACTATGTTTAGAAACAAGTAAATTGTTACTAGAAATATATTCGTTATTTTATACAAATACAGAGTTGTACAAAATGTACAATATTCTAGGAAGTTATACAGTAATAAATCCAAATATTATATATAAAGATAATTCTAATAGATTATTACATACAAGTCAAATTAACAATCTAACAGAAGAGATATGTGATGGAATATTTATAGTGAATAGACACAACTCTATACAGAAAACTAAAATATATATTTTATTATCTCAAATTAACTCTAAAGTTGAAAGGATTATTGTTTCAATAACTGATGATTTGGATGTAAATATAGGAAATGAATGGAATATTGTATCTAGAAGTAATGTAGAGAATAGAATAAAACAAAACTCATTGAATATTCCTATTTTATTAAGTCACTATTATAATAGTAAGAACTACATTAATTCAAAATTGTATTTATCTCCACAAATCTATCATTTGAATGTGAAAAATTCACTCCATTATTCAAACTATATTGAATATATAAAACACCATTTAACTAGAGATAATAATTTATATTCAACTCACGATTACAATGATAATAGTGACTATGTTACTCCTTTTATTTCATTGAATAATATATTCATCTATATATACAGTAATATTGGAATTGATGAGAATATGGATAAGAAAATTGTAATAGAAGGAAGATTAGGTGAAAATGATATAATTACTGTTGATAATGAAGAAAATGGAATGATTAACAAAAAGATAATTGTATTACCTTCTATGGTTATAATTTGAATAAAACTGAAATTGATAATGAGATAATTAAATGTTATTATTCTAAACCTTATTTACATTTATTGAATATGAAAACATTGACAAAAGATGATAAAGAAGCTGCTGTTGAATTGTATGGATATGATCACTTGAAACCAGGTTATTTCTATATTGGAAATCATTATGTTGGTCCTACAGGAGAGTATTATCAACAACATCCATTTTTGAAAGATGTATTAGAAGATTATATACAGCATAAAAATGAAGAGATTAATAAATATAATAACTCTCTTTAATTTTTATGATTTTAACTATTATTAGTGATTTTATTCTATTTTTGTTGTTATTGTTGGTATCCCAATTTAAAAGAGAAATATATCCGTTTTCATGTAAAACGAATATATTTCAATTTTAAAATTTTCTTTATCTTTTATTAGACAATATAACAAATGTCAATAATAATGTTAAGTATTTTTATATAGTAATATAGCATCAATCACAATATTAAAGAACATGATGAATTATTAACTACATTCACCTCTTCTTTTACATCTTCTTTTATATCATCAATCCCTTTCTTTTCATTTTCAATTCTATTTCATTTCTTTCTTCTTCTGATAGTCCATCTAGTTTTATTTTTTCAATTGATGAAAATGTTTCTAAAAATGATTTTAATTCTGATTTATCTATATTCTCTTTCACTGTTATTGATAATTTACTTAAACAATCAAATACCGCTTCATTCTCTTTCATTAATCTTAATTCACTTTCATCTAATTCATTTCCTAATAGATTCATCTTTTCTAGTGGTTTATAATCTTTTAATCTTTCTATTATCATTTTCAATCCTTTTTCACTCATTACAATATCTATTCAAATAGATAATATTCATATAATACTTGAAAGATTTAATGATTTAAAATATTCAACGAATTTATCTAAGTATTTACACATTATCTCTATTCCTTCATCTCCAATTGGATTATTATATATTAGAATATATTCTGCATATTCTGGGGAAAATTCTATTAATTCCTTTAATCCTTTAAAATTGATATGATTATTTGATAAATCAAGTTCTATATATTGATTAATCCACTTAAACAATGAAATATGAGAATTGTTGAGATTTAAATCTATTTCATTAGAAATTTAATATTATACTTTTTGTATTACTAAATTTACATCGATGATGAACTTTGTAATGTAAATTAATGGATGGTGAATCATTTTCTTTATATAATTTTAGCATTAGCAACAACGATAATACTATATCTGAATATTGGCTATTATATGATTTGATTAAACCATCTCTATATTCTTTCCATCTATCAATTTTGAAATAACATTGTGTAGGAAAAAATATAGGAAGTGATATAATTTTTTGTCATTATTGAATAAAATTGCTTTTCTTTCATAAAGCATGATAAGATTATTATTTTCATCTCTTAACATCTCATTCATTTTATCAACTCTTTTCTCAAATCTTTCACAGTGATTATTTCATCTCTATATATTTTTAACATTTTTTCTACCATCTCTTTCATCAATTCATCTTTTATTATTTCTTTATTATACTCTCCTCTTATTATATTTTTTATTGTGTTTTTCTTAAATCCATTCACATAAAATGGTAATTTATGAGTTAATAATTGATATAATATACATCCAATACACCAAATATAATTGTCATTTAAATTATCTTCTACACATAACAGTTGCCTATTATTCATAAAACATATGTCATATAATCTCAAATCTTCTTCTTTTCTAAGTATATTATCAAATAAATCACAAATTTGGGGGGTTGAATATATATTTTCGTTACTTTCATATACTATGTTAGAAGTCTTTATGTTAGTAGCATTTATATCATATTCACTCATTACCATCAATATATCACATATACTACATATTATAGAACATATGTCACTGTTTTTGACATAATTACAGTTAATCAATTCATGAAGATCATGAGCATAATATTTTCTAGATATAATCATATATTCACTTTTTTTATTTAAATAAAGTATTTTAGAGGAATAAATATATTTTAGACAACAATTTAATGTAGCTAAGTTATTTTCTAAATATTTTAATACCATATTTTCTTTTTTTTCTATTTATACTTACAATTTTTATGGTTTTAATCTCATTTTGAAGAATTAAATCTAAATCAATTTCATTCTTATTCTTCTTTCTTCTCTCTTTTATCTAAATATCTTAAATATGTAAAAAAATACTTGTGTATCAAACGGTAGTAATGAGCATATTATTCTCTCCAGTGACATTTTCTTGTTTAATATCTTTACTATAAAATGTAACGAATTAATTTCTATCATTCTATAAACAGCATTTTTTTGCATTTATTGAAGTTTCTCTAATAATCCAAATATAAATAAGCAACAAGAAATAATATATAACATATATTTTACTAACGATTTATTATAACATTTACAACAATATACTCAGTTCTCATAATATTGAATATATTCATCATCTCTTAATAAAGCCTGACTAGTAGATAATCTACTTCCATCTTCAGCTATTAATTCAGACACATCTTCATTAACTGATTTTGGACTGGCTGGATAAACACAAAATAATGACAATTGAAATGAAGAGATAAAACAACCAATAACATTCATAATTAATACGAATATATCATGAGTTAATATACAATAAACTACCCATAATGAACAACACACTAAAGTAGCTAGACAAAATGGGAAAGGCAAACCACTGGTTGATTTTGATTTTATTATATCATATAATTTAACCAAAGGAGATGAAAATTGAATAAGTCCAGAACAATCTACTGCAATTCCATGATAGAATACTCTAGTATCAATATTACAATACCATAAAGCTGTTGTAAGTATTACTATTACTAAGCAATAACAACCAGTAATTATTAGAGACATATTTCTGTCATGATCAGATTTTGTAAGAATCCAGAATACGAGTAGATAGAAAATACCTAAAGGAATGTATGGTAGATTGCATATTAGAACTGCATCACCACCAGACAAATAACCGTAAATAGCAGCTAAAGTACCATTGCATAAAACAGCTGTGAAAGGAAATGCTGAATAATCTCCAACTGATTTCTTTCTAATAAACCCAACAACATCAATTCTTAGAAAATACATGAAAGAATGAATACATTGATGCAGATCCAATACCCCATGCAGCTATAATACACGCCCATTTCAAAATTTCAAGAAATATATCAAAAGCAGACATTAAAAATGAAAAGATCTTTTAAAAGAGAAACGACTATATTTTTTGAAATAAAACACAATCATTTTATAACAACAACACAATTACAATTTAACATCTTTTGTTATTACTATATCTCTTAAAAGTAAAAAGGATTTGAAAACAAAGAAATTACAACTTCTTTTTATTTTTCTTTGACTTTTTCTCTTTTTTAATCTTTTTATTCACATTCTTCTTCTTCTTCTTTTTATTTTCATCATTTTCTTCTTCTTCTTCTTCTTCTTCATTTGCAACAACATCATCATTCTCTTCAATCTCCATTTTACCACTCTCTTTAAGATTCTTTATTTCATCTTCAACTTCCTTTTCAATCTCCTTTTCATCAATCTCTTCTTCTTCTTCCAATTGACTATTATTCTTCCTCTTTTTCTCCTCTTCTTCTTTAATTTCTTCCTCTGTCTTAGGTGGAGCTGTATAATATGGTATTTTACCTCTTTGCCAATCATTAATCACCATAATAGCAGCTTGTCTCACATCAGGATCACCACCTTTCAACAATTTACCACATTTCACTGCATATTGACATAAGAAATCATTTCCATCTTTATAAGCAGCAATACCATATGTATTAAATATATATTCTCTATTAATCCTATTTAAAACATCATCTATATAATCCTCAGGTGATTCAAGCCTTTCAGCTCGAACTATACCTTTTAATACAATATCACTTTCTGTATTTTCATGATCATCTGGATAGACTATACCTGGACAATCAATTAAATAAATATTCTTCATTAAAGTGATATATTGCCATACTTTAGTTTCACCAGGAATTGGAGCTACTTTACATACCTTTTCTTTTCTTAAAGTGTTAATAATTGATGATTTGCCAACATTTGGATATCCTATAAATCCAACACTAATTTGTTGTTTATCACTATGTAACATCGCATATTGACGTAATAATTGTATTAAATTACCTTTACCAAATGAATTGTTAATGTTTGCATGAAATGCCAAGGTTGGAAAATCTTTGGATAAAATTTTAATCCATTTTTTAATACACCAAGTTGGAACTAAATCACATTTATTAATAATCAAAATCATGTGTTTATTCTTACAATTACCTTTTAAATAATTCTCTACATGTCTAGATCGTGTTCCCATTGGATCTCTAGCATCTATTACTTGGATTATTACATCTGAAGAATCTAAAACTTTATACAATTCTTCCCATATTCGACGAGATTGACCTTTTGAAAATATCTTATCTTTTGCTTCATCTTTGACTTTTGTGTTTTCATCTTCTACTATATTGGAGTCTTTTCCTCTTGCTGTATATTCATCTGCTCTTTTTAATACATTTTCTGATAAATGCTCTAATGAAGTGATTTGTATCTTTGGTCTTTTTCTCTTCTTGTTTGGACCAAATGTGTCTTGAAATGATTCTGTTGTTAATAAGTTCATCGATGCAGCTTTTTTTGTATCTTGAAGTAAAGACATTGGTAATGTTTTTGATCTTAATACAACTGAATATGGATTTGATGATGCTGTAGTCATTGCATCTCTAAATTTATCTAATTCTGTTTGTGAAAGTACACGAGTATTACCGAACCACCTTCTATCTGGTTGAATTCTTGCAGCTTTGGCCATATCTTGATTAGCTGTTTTATTTATAGATCTCAAGAAACCACCTATTATTTTCCCTTTTTTATCATGTATTGCTTTACCAGAATTATACATGTGTAATCTGTTTATTGTTGTTTTAGTTCTCATACCTCCCTTAGCCTTTCTATTGGGATTATCCGAACTATTACCTGAACGAACAGCACCTTTAGCCATTTCAAAAGAAAAATGAAAGAAAAAAGTGAAATGACAAAATGCCAAACGTATATATTTCTATTTATTGTCCCAATTTATTTTACATTAATAAATACCATATAAACATATATATACAACAACTACTGTTTAATTCTACATATATATTTGTTATAGCTAAGAAACAACATCATTTTCAAAGAAGTGGATGATTTTACTATTTAATGTTAATAAATTCTTTTGATAATTCTTTCTTTTCTTCTTCTGATAGTCCATCTAGTTTTATTTTTTCAATTGATGAAAATGTTTCTAAAATGATTTTAATTCTGATTTATCTATATTCTCTTTCACTGTTATTGATAATTTACTTAAACAATCAAATACCGCTTCATTCTCTTTCATTAATCTTAATTCACTTTCATCTAATTCATTTCCTAATAGATTCATCTTTTCTAGTGGTTTATAATCTTTTAATCTTTCTATTATCATTTTCAATCCTTTTTCACTCATTACAATATCTATTCAAATAGATAATATTCATATAATACTTGAAAGATTTAATGATTTAAAATATTCAACGAATTTATCTAAGTATTTACACATTATCTCTATTCCTTCATCTCCAATTGGATTATTATATATTAGAATATATTCTGCATATTCTGGGGAAAATTCTATTAATTCCTTTAATCCTTTAAAATTGATATGATTATTTGATAAATCAAGTTCTATATAATGATTAATCCCCTTAAACAATGAAATATGAGAACTGTTGAGATTTAAATCTATTTCATTAGAAATTTGATATTATACTTGAAAAATTATAAATATCTTTTTTCTTTTTAATATAATAATCCAAATAATATTCCAATTCTTCATTTGTCCATGATAAATTCTTCATTTCTATAAATGGATATTCTTCTTTTTCTAATGACTTTTCACATATTGATTTCAATCCATTCATTCCAATATTATTTCCATTTAGATAGATTGTAGAACATATTATCTTATTAATTCTATCTGCTAATAACTTTGCACTTTCATCATCTATTGAGATGTTACTCAAATACATTTCATTATATTCACATAACATGTTAAAATTGTTTTGTAATAGTTTAAATCCAATATTACCAATTGGATTATCTATTGAGCATATTACATGCTGATATAAATATACTATGTATGATTAACTTTTCAACATTATTATTCTCTTTTACAAAACTCACCAAATACTCTATTCCATGTGAATCTATATTATTATCACTCACATCAAGTTCAATCTTTTCATCGATATTCTTTAAACCATCTATTAAATATTTTAAACCACTTGAAGATAATCTCATTTCTATTACATATAATATTATAACAACAATACTTGAACAATTTATTCTTTTATAAATATTTTTTAATAAATCTAAATGAGGAGATAATATTTTCATTCCTTCATCTCCTATTTCATTGCCATACAACTGAAGATGTTTAAGGTTAGGAAATGAAGATAAATTGTTTATCAGTATTTCCATACTTTTATATGTTAGTTTATTATCTAATTAATAGAAAAATATTAAAATATACAACTCAAATCTAACTGTTTTATCTTCTCAAATTCATTTGATCTTAATGAAATGAATGATTTGAATAAATCATCATCAATTTCTGAATAACTCAGATTTAATTGATTATAATCTTTAATAAATTCTATTAATTCTGGAATATCTTTATCAACCAACAATTCTTTACATTCATTAAAATCAAATTCGATTTTTGAAATAGGAAATTTAGAGAATAAGGCTTTTAATCCTCTTGAATGAATATTGTTTGATGTAATATCTATTCCTTGAATATTTGGATATTTATATAACTCTTTTGATAATAATATCATCGATTCATCATTTAAATTCATTTTATAAAAATTCAATTTGTTGTTTTTGTTGATAAATAAATGCAAATATGGAAGTAACAATTTGAATCCTTTTGGACCAATTGGATTACCTATTTCAAAATAGAATGAAAATAGAATAATATATACATATTAAATCTAAATATTTCAGTTTCATCAATGGAATTGATTTAACAAATGATTCAATGAATTCAGAAGTAAGATTACAAGAAGATAAATCTAATTCTTGTAGATTTGTTAATTGAGAAAATAATAATCCAAATAATGATTGATATCGGATTGAAATACAATCACAATCATCATATCCATTATCTAAGTGTATTATTAATTAAATAATTATACTAAATGACAGTTGTGTTGGATCAATTAGTTTCAATATTCTAAACAGAAAATTAATTCCTTCATCACATAAACATATACTGTATGAATAAATTGTAATTAATTCTTCATAATAATCAATATTACATATCAATTCATCTAAATAACATTCTCTTCTATCTTTACACTGGTGATGAATTAATTTTAGTTTTTCTTTTATTGATTCATCATGTTTGTATAATTTCATCATCAATAATATTGCCAATATTCTTTCATTTGGTTTATTATTATAAGATTTTATTAATAAATTTCGAATTTCTTTCCATTTATTATTGTGAAGATAAAATATTGATTGAAAATTAAATGGTGATATTTCTATCATAAAATCACAACTAAATAACATTTCTTTTCTTTCTCTACATATCATCAAATTATCTTCATCTTTCAATATTTCACTCATTTTCATCATTTCTTTTTTCAACTCTTTCAAACTCATTCTATCTTCATTTCTCATTTTCAACATTCTGAATATCATCTCTTTCATCATCATTTCATCACATTCTACATCAACATTGTATTTACATTTCATGATATTTTCTATGGTTTTATTCACATTATTATCTTCATTGAATGGTAATTTCTTACAAATCATCTCATATAATACACAACCTATTGACCATATCACACTTCCATCATTACATTCATATCCATTCAACTCTTCTGGGCTTTTGAAGCAAATATCATACACTCTCATATTCTCTTCTCTTCTCAATGTGTTTAAGTATAAATCACATAAATTAACTTCACCATCTCTTTCATATATCACATTACTACTCTTCAAATTATCAATCATTATATCATTTTCACTCAATATCATCAGATTATCACATATTGAACATATAACTCTATTTACATCACTATTCTCAACAGAGTTACTCTCAAGTAGCTCTTCTAGATCTCTTGAATAATATGATCGTGATATCAGCATATACTCATCACAATTGTAGATTTGAAGTATTTTAGAAGGATATATGAAGGGGTAGACAATAATCTGACAAAAAGGAGTTTGTCTCAAGGAATTCTAACATCCTCTTCTCTTTCATCCACTTAACATTAATCATTTTCATTACACTAACATCATCATTATATTCTACTACAAAATCTACTTCACTATCACTTTTTTCAACTCTCTTTCTTATCTATTCATTACAAATTTATTTAAATACTTTAACTATAACAGGAAGAATTGATTTTAATAACTCTTCTACACAAAACATTTTTCAATCAAAAATATAGTCGTTTCATTATTTATGTAAAATTGATTAAAACAACAAACAAATTCATGTTTATCATGATCCCACTAATAAACAATATTATACACAAAAAATAAACTAAAATTTTTATTATTTTATTCATTTATTATTAAGTATAAAATATTATTATAATCACATCATTATACAACATTTTGATCTTTTATCATCATCATCATCATCTTTACCACTTGTACTACTCTTTTGAACTATCTTTGTTTTACCTAACACTGTCAATTCAGTATGACCTAATCGAAACACATCACCAACTTGAACTGGAAATGCTAAACCAACTCCCAATTGTAAAAACGTACCACTTTCACTGTCACTATCATATTAACCAATAACCACCATCACGATATTCAATACAACAATGAACATTACTTAAACTCATATCATTCACTGTAATTGTACAAATACTCGACCTATCGTTATTAAATCCACTTTCAATCGCAAATAATTCACCTCTCATTGGACCACTTTGAACTTTTAAGATTATATAATGAGCTTTCGTTAAGGTATTACTTGCATCAAATAAATAATCTTCATCATCATTTGATAAGAAAATTCTTCTTCACTTGCACTTTGCATTTCATCTTCTACTCCTCCATATAAACCAATTGTTCGATTTGAAGCAGTATTACCTTCTTTTACACTAGCTCTTATTGTTTTAAACTGGAGTTGGTTGTAAGGCTTTATTACTCAATTTTCGAGTTCGATATCTTTGAGTCATTGTTAATTCAGTTTCATCTTTATTATTATTATTATTATTGATTGTTATTGAACCACGACCTCCATCACATTCGGAGTTAAAACACTACTCGCATTTATTCCTAGCAATTTCTCAAATGGTTCTTTCAATAATTTCTTGAAATTTTCTTCATTACATACTAAGGTTTCAACTAATCCAACTGCCACTGCATTTGCTGTTCGACTTTGACCTGTCAACATTGCTATCTCACCTAAATAATCTCCATAACTTAGCATAGCGATTGGATGATCAGGGTTTTGATTTTTGGTTATTTTTACTTCTCCATTTAATATTATGAAAAATTCAGTATTTGTATCTCTATCTCCTTCTTTCGTTATATATTCACCATCTTTAAATGTCTTTGAACTTAATACATTCGCTAATTGAAGATTTGTTTCTACTGGTAATTTGTCAAAAAATTGAAATTTACTTAACACATTCACTATTGATTCTTGATCTCGTTTTTTAGCTTCATCTCCCATTGCACCAAGATAAGGACCAACAAAATTTAAAAATGAAACACTATCTAATGCCATACACTCCACTGTTTCAGTAGCAGCTATAGCTGAAGCTGTATGTACCATTCCACTCACTATTGCTATATCACCGATTGAATCATGGGAACTTAATGTTTTTAACTTTACTAAATCACCACGACTATTGTATTTAATATCTACTTTACCTTTCTTTATTATATATAATATTGCAGCTGGTTCTCCTTGTTGTACAATTATTTCACCTTCATGGAAGGATACTGGTCTTTAAAGCATCAGCTACTTTTGTAAATACTTCTTTTGGTAATAATGACAATAATGATACTTTCTTCCATAACATTTCTACTCTCTCAAATGATAGTTGTTCTCGAGTTTCAATTTGTTCTTGTGTTTCAACTTTCATATCAATTATTTCAATTTGACTTCCTCCAATGCAAAATACATCTCCTTGCTTTAATTTATAAGGTGCTTTTGTTGCACTACTTGCTCTACCCAATAATAATTGAGTTACTTGAGCTCGACTCATTACCAAGCTTTCTAATAAATATTTTTTATCTAATTTCTCATAATACATACAAGCATGTCTTTCTGCTAGTTTATAATCATCAATACTAATTGTACATTCAGTACTTCTTCCTATTAACACTTCACCATCTTGAGGGATTTGATATACAGTTGATTTCTTTATTGATTGTTCTTTATTATAAATTGGTGTCCTTTTACTACGCCTTAAAGGAGTCATTCTTATTGCACATTTCTCCCAAACTGCTTCTAGTTGTGGACAATCAGCTACTGACATTACTCCAAACTCCATATCTCCTAATAATAAGATATCTCTTTCATATAATTCTTGGACGGTTCAATAATAATTTTGTACCATTTGGATCACCTACTGCTAAATCTTTTACTGTTAATTTCTCATCTTTTATTGAAAATTTACAATGAACTCCACTGCATGTTTCTGGTAATATTACTGTATTGTTGATAAACTACCAAGTGTAATATCATGTAAAACATCAATAATTTGACATGTCATTTCACTATTACTACATAATGAATTAGTATCGTCATTTCTATAGTGTTTTCCTATTCTTACAGCGATTCGAGCTTTTATCAAATATTTCTTTGGTTCATTTATTTCTATATCATCATTTAATCTTAAATTAGTACCTTCATTATCTTCTACTTTTACATTAAATTGAATTCTTCTTCGTTTCTTTTTATCCTCCTCATTATTAACTTTAACTTCTTCACAAGCTCTTCCTTCTTCTACTTTATTATTATTATTATTATTATTATCAGTATTTGATTCAGGTATATAAAACGAATTAGAAGCAATTGGAATAGCAGTATGTTCTACATTCATTATTTCTATTTCAACACAATCATTTATATATAATTTATCACCTTTTTGTAGTTCGAAAATCTCTCTACATCGTCTTTCAGCACTTAATAGCAAAAATGAACCACATTTTGTGTTACAATCTTTTATACAATAAGCTCCTTTTACTTGATTCCAAGTCAATTGAGCATGTGAGCTTTCTAAATTTTCAATATAAATATCACTCTTTATTATATCACCACCTACAATACCTTCTGCTAATGCATAATATTCTTCATGATTGTCTTTTCATTATTCTTCCATAAACATAATGCACTTTTTTCGTGATATATTCTTCATCTTCTATATTACTAAAATCATTATCACTATCTTCATTTTCATCTTCTTCTCGGTTGGCATAAAGTCTTTGCTTTCTTCTAACTTCATCATCACTTGTCCAATCAAATATATTATCATATCTATAACCTTTTCTAACAGCTAATTTTCTAAATAACAGTCTCAAATATCTATAATCAGGAATTGTTTTAAACTCTAAATCATGACAATATTGCATATATTTCTTAAATTCAATTGGTAAATCTTTACATAAATCATCTAAACTTGTGTTCTTTTTCGTTTGTTCTATTATTTGCATATGTCCAGTTTGAACTCCTCTGCTAATTCCTTGCCATGGTAAACAACCTTTTAAAAAGTAAATTAATAAATAACCAATCGATTCTAAATCATCTCTTCTTGATTGTTCACCTGAATGCGCATTTATACTAAATATCTAGCTGTACCAGTCAAATTACAATCTTCTCTATAAGGAATATGTTCTTGTGTAAGTGGATTTCGATATTGTTTAGATAATCCAAAATCTATTATGTATAATGTATCTGATTGCTCTCCTTGACCAAACATCCAATTCTCAGGTTTGATATCTCTGTGTATAAAGGAATGTTCGTGAAGAACTTTGATTCTTTGTAACATTTGATCGACTATCAGTAAAACAGTTTGAGTGAAAATTTCTTATTTTGTTTTTCGAATAATGAATCTAACGTGTTGCCTAATAATTCCATTGCTAATATATTGTAATTTAATTGGGCACCAACGTAAAAAAGTTTTGGAAAACCAGCTATAATAAATAAATATATAAATATATATAATAATAATATGATATTATACTTTCACCTTTCATTGCTTCATAGATTTTTGCTTCATAGATTAGCTGTGGACGACTTAATCCACAACTTTCAAATTTTAATGCTACTTCTTTACTGGTATGAATATCAACAGCACGAATAACTATAGATTAAAATGAATAATTATGAAT
>NGBS01000923.1:0-49909 GCA_002245135.1 Proteromonas lacertae | reverse complement strand
CTTAGCTAAAACAAAAATATTGCAGAAAGGTTCTGAAAAGTAATCATAACCAACAACAGATTTTTACCCTTTTTCTTTTTTTTTTTTCAACAGACTCTACAGGGTTTATTGTAATATCGTTTATTTTTTCAAGTTGCATTTATTTAATATAAGAAATATTAAAAGACAAAAAGAATAATAGAAATAGTCGATATAAGTAATATAAGAAGAATAAAGAGAATAGTTATTTAAACAACACTAACAATACCACTTCCATTAATAGTACATAATCTACCTGTAATAATATAAAATTTATGACATATTCTATGTGTTGTAATGCTGGATCTCCAGGACAACTAATTTCAAAAGTAATTTTTAAATCAGCAGCTAAAGGTCTACCTGCTTGATTCTTAATATTATCTAAATCTCTTGAACCAAAGTTTAAAATTTCGAAAAATTTCTCATTGAAACTTTTATCTTGTCTGAAAACATCATACCAAGAATCTTTAAAATAATCTTGTACCATCATATAACTATCATAATATTGCATTAAAGCATAATCTGGTTGATGAACAAAGTCGTTTATCATCCATCTAAATTGTGCATTTTCTGGTATACGTAACCATTTATTATCGTCTTCATCCCATGGTCTATAAATAATAAATCTTAAAAATGGTCCATTAGAACTATTCAATGTAAAACTATAATTGAATATTCCATTAGGAGAACTATAAGAAACTTGATGACATCTAAAATCATTGAATTGTATTGGTTAGATAAACAATAGTTTTTAGTATTGGTTATTGCATTGACTATCCTTATTATAATATGCATAAAATCTCATATTTTCTATTTTATGTTATTCTCAACAACTTCTGGTGTTGTAAAATTAAATGAAGAATCTACTTTAGTTTCACCTTTTTTACTAGTAGCTTTATTTGCCCAAGATTTAAATGGACCAAATTTATCAATAGTTTGGAATTTAACACATATATACATACGTTCTGCAAAGAATACATCACTTTTCATTGCAGCAAATGTATTATAAAATCTTCCTAAAGGTATTTTAACATGTAATCTAAATTCTGGCTCATTATCAAATGTATAATGACTATCGGCAGCATCTTTTATTTGATATTTTTATTATATGGTATTACAAACTCAGCTTCATCTTCTATAACTTTATCTTTAATTTTATCATTCCATTTCAATTTAATACCATCATAATAATTTGCTTGATAATACTGAATCTGGTCTCTTACGAACAATTTCATCCATAAATATACGATATGGTTCATAACTATCATCCACTCTAACTAAATCTGTACCTGTCTGATTGCATATTCTGAATGAAGCAATACCAAAACCTTCTTTTAATCCTTTAATAAAATTAGGATAACTATCTCTATCACTAGTTGCATTACCAGTCCATGCTTGCACACTACTTTTAATTGGCGTAGTTCTAATAACAAGATCATACTGAATGTAAGACTTAGACAAGTTAATTATGTTATCTCCGCTTAATTCAAACTTTATTTCTTGAGTATATGTATCCCCATTTATAGTCCAATCACTTGCTGAGCCAACTGGACTTAATTTTACATATTGATAAAAAGGAAGCATAACAGGTGTCTCTACACCATGTTTTTGTTCTTTAGGAATAGATAAAGACATATTAAGCAAAGAAATAATAGATTAAAAAGAAATTAATTAAGTTCTTTTAAAAACAACAATACTCATACAAAACTCTATATTATCTAAATTCAACTCATAACCATTTTGCTGTGTAATCTGCAAAATGATCTGACCATTACTATAAGTATTATTAAACTTTTTACTAGTATTAAAAATATCATAATTCTGATAAGTGATAAAACTTGATTCAGGATTTGTTATAGGAATACTATCTAAAACATGACTATCTTGATCTATATTTACTATATCCATTCTAATAGTAATGGAAGTAACCCATATTAAAGTAGGTCTGAAAGGTAATTGAACTAATGGTAATTGTCTTTCAATATATCTTTCTTTATTATCTTTAATCATACTTGGTTCAAATTTAATATTACCTTCTGGATTATAACAATCAAAATAACCTTTCTTTGATATACCAAAATATTTATATGCTAAATCTTTAGTAACTATTTTAATAGTTTTAATCCAACATATTGGATAACTATATTTACCACTACTTCTAACAGGATCATATAAGACTGTTGTTTTACCAACTATTTGTAAGTGATTAGTTTGAAAATCATCTTTATCATCTATTTCAAATACATCACCTATAAACATTTGCATATTCTTATCATCCTCTGATAATACTTCTTCATTATAAGGCATAAAATCTTTTAATGTAATATCTTTGAATACATTGTTAATAATCTTAAGTATTTGATCTTGAGTATAAAAACCTTCTGGTATTTTAACTCCTTTATATAATTCATCTCTATCAAATTTATAAGATCCATAACTTGGATTAACTTGTAAATCTATGAATATACTGAAAGTGTCATTAGTATCCTCTTGTATAGTAGGAAAACTATTAGGAATAACACAGTCTTTCAATGAAATGTCAGAATAATCTTCATCGAATGCAGGTAAATGCAAAACTTTTTTATACTTAGTAGAAAACTGATTAGCAGAAGATACCATATCAGAATTAAGGTAATAAGTACGATGTTCATAAGGAATCATTTGTTTTTATATAAATGTGTAACCGAAATTGAAGAAATAAGCATAATAAGCATTATTAATATTATAAGCATTTTTGCACAATTTAATATTTTTAATTTCTGTTTATACGATGAGCGTAGAAAATTCTAAGCAATCTAAAAAGGTTAATCTATGTTTGAATAACTTAGATAAGCATATATTAATGCGATGTTTCAGAAATGATGGTAAAATTAGATCTCCCACTCGAACTAAACTTTATAATTACATCTCTGGTATGAAGTCTGAACTCACATACAACGAAATTAGATATATACTACAGTACATTGATCCAGAGTATCAATGCGATGTAGAAGAAAGGCTTAAAAAAGGCTTATGGTTTAGAGACTTAAGTAAAGAATTCGCAATAGATGAGAACAATTTACCTCCATTCTCATCATCATCATTCATAAGAAGTTTTAATAACAAAGAGAAGAGGACTATGGGTCAAAAAAGGATTATAGAAAACCAACAAAATATTCAACAACAATTAAAGAAGATAATTAATCTAAATGAACAAGTCAAGAAGATAATCCCATCTGAGACACTTATTAAAAACACATCAAAAGTAATAAATAGTAATTATAATACGCTTTATTCTCTAAATAATAGAGAAAGTAATAGTAATAGCAATCTATCTCTTGATAGCATTAATGATATCGCACGTGATGAATGTTATATGAGTTACAACAATCTATTCAATGATAGTTTGAATAATGGTTATATGTATTAATATGTCTTTTATAGTTTTATTTTGTTTTTTTGTTCAATTTTTTAAATTAAATTGTTCAATTACTTTTAAAAAACTCTGTTTTGAATGGAAAACGATTATTTTAACATATTTCTAAGCGTCTTAGTCTTTATTCTCTATATTATAGCTATGGCATTGTGGAAATATATGAAATCTCACAATTGCTTACCTAATTCACAAGAGCTGTCAGATATGAGAGTCAATATGAATGAGATTATAGAGAGAGGTCTTGCTCATGAAGAAACAATCAACAATTTAAAAAGTCAGATTGAAATTAATGACATTTTGAAAAGCAAACCAAATATAAACTCAAAGATAGGTAGATATAAACAAACTATTTAAATATATGTTATTAATTTGTTGTTAAATTGTTTATATATTGCTATTTAAAGTTTTTAAAAATTTGGGTTATTAAAAAATAACAAAAATTAAATAACCATTTTTACGTTATATTTTATTATTTTATTTGATTTTTTAATATTATATAGCAAGAAATGGCAAGAACAAGAAGAAGTGCTTGCATTAGAACATGTTCAGATACTCATACATATCAGGATTTAATATATTTATCATTCAATTTACTTAAATTAGATTTAATATACATAATAAATTATATTGGTGTAGATTTATCAAGTTTCCTATATGATGCAACTTATATTAAAGTGTATATCAAATTTTTATCCAAATTATTAATTAATATGATTAATGATTCAAATTCATGTAATAATATACACATGTTTTCAGTATTGAACTATTTTGTCAACTATGTTTGTTCATTTAAAATGGAGAAAATTGTATTTAATAGATTGTTCAGAATGCTGGAATATTTATACAACATTACAAATGTAATATATAGAAACAATTATCTCTATTATAATACAAATGATTTAAATAGAATTGCATTTAATCCTATAAGAAAATCAGCAAAATCAGAATCTATTAGAGATGCAAGATTAATTATAGATTATAGTAATAAAATTATGGAATCCTTTAATACTAGAACTATATATCAAAAAGACAAATTCATTCGTTCATTTGGAAATATGAACATAAAATTAAATCCTATTAGAAACGAATTCGATTTAGTTGGAGATAGTATAGATGGATATTTAACAGGTTATACAGGATATTTTGGAGGTGATATAAGAAAAAATAATAATGACGTTGAATTAGATAATTCTTTATTTTTTATAGGTTTTGGTGATATGGAATCAGTAGTAGCAAGTATTTATCCTGATAATATTGTATATAATATTAAATTTCCAATTGATAATATTAATCAAAAGAAAAAGAGAATCCATTTCTTCACAAGAGATTTACAAGTGAGTAAAAAACGAAAATTAGAAGAAGAAGAGAGAATGAAGAAAGAAGAAAAGGTTTATCATGAGCTAATTATAATTAGTGACGACGAAGATGATTAATATTATTATTATTATTGTTATCTTATTGAATTGATGTTTATTTTTTTTTATTTATTATATAAGTTTGATCATAATGTTCTTCTTTTTAAGGGAGGAGACTCCTATCTTCAATCCCCAATGAAGATAGGAGTCTCCTCCCTTTTTTTTTTCGAAAAATATAATTAAGAAAACAATTAAAACAATTCTAACTAATTACATTCAATCAAAAGAAACAAGAAAATCAAAAAGAATAAAATAAAGAAAATTCTAAGAAAATTATATTAGAATTTTTTAGAAAATTACTAAAATAAATTATGACCTAATATGACATAGGTCACGTATTTTTAAAAAGTTTGGTTTGGTGTGCCAGGAGCCCGAGTCATACGGCTCGGTGTGCCAGAACCTTTATTTACTATTATTATGTATACAACTAAATTTGTCTATTTATGCTAATTATATTCAAGTAAATATATAAAGTAATGAATGTAGTTTTTTTATAAAAGTTAGCGTTGTTGTTGTTGTTGTTGTTGTTGTTGTTGTTGTTGTTGAGTGAATTTAAAATTATTGATTTGAATATAATTTTCTACTAAATATTTAAAGACCTAATATCATATCACTCTTTATTAACAAATCACAATCTTAATAATTCAGTGTCATGAGTTATATTAAGTATTAGATACAAATAGAATGTTTCATTAGATTTTGATTTCATTTAAATTTTATGTTTTTAAAATAAACTTTAAACTGGTGTATTTATTGAAAATATTTCCGTAAACCTTCATCATTTAAATTTCATTTTTTAAAAACAACAAGCAAATTTAATGAGTTAATTTTATTAAAATATGTGATAGTATATAATCATAAATATAAATGTTATTAATAATTAGATTAAATGGTGAGCCTTTGTATATTTAGAGTAAAGCAGTGAGTATAGTGTTATAAAATATGATAATTGTCAATTATAGAAGTGAGAATATTGTTGTTAATCATAAAAATATAAATCATCTCTTATTGTGATAATGTAGAGTTGGTTGAGCAAAAATGTAATGAATATGCAAAGGAACAACCAGTGTTGTTGGTAAAACAGTGAAACGGCTAGTGCTAAGAAAGTGTTTATTAAACAACCCCTGTTGTATCATCTAAACATGAATAAAAACAGTATAATCATCCCAGAAACAGTGAAAGATCTTAGCAAAGAAGAACTACCAGTGAAAATAGTCAGTTTATCTTCAGCTAATGAAGCATTAGAAAGTGGATATGAGTATTATGCTAAACAAGTGAAATCTATTTTACCTGATTTACCTCCAGTGGATATTGCTATGAAAGGAGTGAATTATACAGCCAAACAACTGAAAAGTGAAGAACATGGTGTGATTAACATACTCCAAGGTTTCTATAATGAAATTCGTAATGCATTCCCTTGTGATATATATGAAAATCGTCCAGTAGTTAAGAATATCACATTTAGATTCAAGCCTGGTACTTCAACATTAGTAATGGGTCCTCCGTCATGTGGTAGTTCTACAGTGCTAAAATTATTAGCAAATACCTTACCAGAAAGCCAAATAACTGGTTCAATTACATGTAATGGTAAAAAATTGAAAGAATTGAATTGGTCACATTATTCAAGTTTCTGTGGACAATTAGATATTCATTTACCTTTATTATCTGTCAAAGATACATTTGATTTCGCAGTAGGTTGTTTGAATGGTAAAGGTGAAATGAAAAGTAAAGGCCATTCAATGATAGAAGATGATATAAATATTCGAAGTGATTTGTTCTTGAAATTATTAGGATTAGGTACATGTAAAGATACGATAGTTGGAGATGCAGTTCATCGTGGTTGTAGTGGTGGTGAAATGAAGAGAGTGAGTTTGGGTGAATCTTTATTAGGTCCAAGTCGAGTATTATTATTAGATAAAATCAGTACTGGTTTAGATAGTGCAGTAACATTTGATATTTGTAAATTCTTAAATCAATGGACAAAAATATTTGAAGGAATCTTAGTATGTCACTTATTACAACCAGATCCAGAGGTAATTGCATTATTTGATAATATAATAATATTGAGTGAAGGTCAAATTATATATGCTGGTGCATGTGATGGAATATTACCTTATTTCAATTCAATTGGTTATGAAATGATCGAAGGAAAAGATTTAGGTGCATTTATTTGTGAAGTTGGTAAAGAAGAAACAAGAGTAGTTTATCGAAAAGATGAAGCAATTCCATTAAGAACTCGATATTTAGTAGAGAAATATGAAATGAGTGATTTAAAGAAGAAGAATTTAGAAAGTGTGAATGAAAAAGTCGAAAAAACAGAAGTTCCAAAGAATGATTATAACGAAACGATGTTCAACAAATCTCATCCAATGCCATTTTGGCATGAATTAATGTACTTAATGAAAAGACAAGGAAAATGTACATTTATGGATAAGGGTTTTTTAATAGCAAGAATAATTCAACAAATAATAATGGGTTTAATATTTGGATGGTTATTTTTCGATATAAAGAAAGATGATTATACAGCTAAAACTGGTTTAATTTCTACTGTTGTAATGACATTGGTTAGTACTGCTAATTCTGTAGTTATTGGATTATTCTTTTCAAAACCAGTGATGTATAAACAAGTCCAAAGTGGTTTATTTTCTGTTCCAACTTATGTTACAAGTGTTACAATAAACCAATATCCTATTCAATTAATAGAAACATTACTGTTTGGTAGTATAATCTATTTTATGAGTGGATTAACTCTTTGTGATAATGGAGTTCATTATTGGATTTGTATGGGCTACTTATTTATTGGTTATGTTAATTATACTTCACTTCAATTGGTGTTACTGTATTTATTCAAAAATATTGCAATATTATCAGCCTTTATTCCAATAATTGGTTTTTTCTTAAATTCATTTAATGGATTTGGTATTACTCGTAAAACAATTCCTGATTGGTTAATAGAATTTTATTATTTTACTCCATTAAGTTATATGATTAAAGGTTTAGCAGTGAATGAATTTACAAGTAGTGATTATGGTGAAGATGGAATACTTTACTTAAAAGAATATGATTTCCCAACAGATAAGAATGAACAATGGCAATATTTCTTGATATTAATTTGTGAACATATTATATTTGTATTGTTACAAATGATTGTATTACATTATATTGTATATGATCCATTCCCACCAAGTAAAAGTGTTAATATAAAAGATGTAAAAGCTGTTGATATAACAAGACAAAGTGAAATGTCAATGAGATCTTCTGCTTCTGAAGTGAAGTTCAAATCAATAGATTTTTCATTTGAGCATGTAAAATATACAGTACAAATTAAAGATCCAACAAGTAAAAATAAAGTTAATAAAGTATTATTAAATGATGTTAGTGGTTATGTAAGAAGTCACAGTATGACAGCATTAATGGGAGCAAGTGGAGCTGGTAAAACAACATTATTAGATGTATTAGCAAATAGAAAAACACAAGGAAAGATTGAAGGTAAATTCTTATTGAATGGAAAAGAATATAAAGCCAAAGATTTATGTATGATAAGTGGATATGTAGAACAACAAGATACATTACCTGAAACTGAGACAGTAATGGAAGCATTGATGTTCAGTGCCAGATTAAGATATCCTGGTCATCCAAGTGAAGCAACAATCTACAGTCATATAAAAGAAGTGATTGAATTATTAGAATTAAAAGAATATAAAGATATGATGATTGGACCAATAGACAGTGGTTTGCCAATGGGTGTTAGAAAATTGGTGATGGTAGGAATCGAATTAGCAGCTAATCCGTCAATATTATTCTTAGATGAACCAACAACTGGATTAGATAGTTCAGCTGCTTTATTAGTATGTCAAGTATTACAAAGAATCACATCAAGTGGTCGAAGTATAATTTGTACAATCCATCAACCATCATTTGAAATATTCAAGTTATTTAGTGATGTATTACTATTAGAAAGAGGTGGAAAAGTAGTATATTTTGGTCCACTTGGTGAAAATGGTAGTAAGGTAGTAGAATATATGGAAAAGATCGATGGAGTTAGTCCAATTGGTAAAGATCAAAATCCAGCTAGTTGGATGTTAGATGTAACTGGAGCTGGAACAAGAAATACAAAGAATGTGAAATTTGGTGATTATTATTTGACAACAGATTTACATCAAAAAGTAGAAATTACCCTTGAGAATATAAAAACAGCTAATTCTCCAGCAGTAAATTTCAAAGAAGACTATGCAGTTTCAATAACAAAACAAATATGGGAAGTAAGTAAAAGAAATTTCCGATTTGATTGGAGATTATTAGAATATAATACATCCAAATGTAGAAATTTTCTATTAATGTCATTATTTACAGGTATATTATACTTCCAACAACCAATGGAAACATCTGGAAATGTGTTAAGTCGATTATCTGCATTATCATTTGGAATAAATACAGTAGTTACAAATAATTTAGTAAGTGTAATTCCAATATTAATTGATAGAAGAATGGTGTTTTATCGTGAAGATGCGATGAGAACTTATCATCCAATTGCACAATTAATTGGTTATGTTCTAGTAGAGATATTATTCTTATTCTTTGTAGCTTGGTGCTATATATGTTTCTCTTATGGAATGATGGGTTTGAAAAGTACAGTATCAGCTGTATTTAAAGAATTTGTTGTTAATTATTCAATGATGATATTTGCAACGATGTGTGGTATAATGTTTGCATATACATTCCCAGTTATGCAAGTTGCTGGTGTTGTTATGGGATGTAGTAGTAGTATTTTATTTGCTTGTAGTGGTTTTCAACTTCGTTATCCTTCTTTAAAAGCACCTTGGAAATGGATTTATTGGATTAACCCTTTTGCATTTGGAATTCAAGCTTCTACAGCTAATCAATTTGATTGTGAAAAATCTGTTATTAATATAACGAATTGTCCATCATTTACAAGCAGTGATGGAAGTATAACAACTATTCACGAGTTTTTTAGTAATATGTATGATATAAGATACAGTGAATATTGGAATAATATTGGATATTTATGGATAGAAATTGTTATTGTTATAATATGTATATACTTGGCTTTAAAGAAGGTAAGATATCTTGACAGATAAAAACTATTATTTCATTATTATATTTCTTTATTATTGTATTTCTTTATTATAATTTAGTGTTTATTCATAATGTAACATTCTTATCTAACATATTTGTATAACTAATTCAAAAGAAGTCTATTAAATATATTTATTTCATTAAAAATGATTGATTTCTATTCTTATGAATTATAAATATTTATCAAAGAGTAAATCATTATTTCATATCTCAAGACATTAATATAATTAACATGTGATTATTTATTCATCCTGAAATTCAATTTCTTCTTCTCTTCCAATTGCTTTTCTAATTCTTCATCATATCCTTCAATCACTATCATTGCATCATCACTCATTCCGTAATATTCTAAATTCTTTTCCACATCATCAATCGGACTTAACATCATCTCATCTTTATTCTTAAAATATAATTTTTGATCTTTTTCATCTACTTTATATAATCTCTTAACCAACATCATTAAATCTTTTATCTTCATAGATAATGGTAAAGTTTTACTTATTCTTTCTTGAGTACAACTACTGGCAATATGACTTTCAAATGATACTTTGATTTTAGAAATTTCTTGAGATGTCGATTTCTGAGTAGCAAATGGAATAGGTTCACCATGTATCTTTACCAATTCATCATATCGAGGATAATTCTTTATCACATTATTCTTAAATTCAACTGAACAATTTACCCATTCATTGTAATCTTTAAAGTTGTTTTCATCCATTATATCAGTTATACATCTCTGTAAATAATATCTTTCACTGTCAATTCTATGAATATAATAAAAGCCAATCATTTGAAATGGAAAATAAAATAAAAGAATTAGAAAGAAATATAAGTGAAATAGAGAATGCAAATAGACAATATGAGATAGATGTAGATAACTTATTTAGAGAAGTATATAATATGAATTTTAATTGAATAGAAAACCGAATTAGAGAATGAATTGAATAGCATAAAAGAAGAGAACGAGAAAGTGAGAATCAGAAGTAATGCTTTACAAAATGCATTATTTTCTTCAAAGAAACAATTATCCAATACAAATGTTTCTCTTCAGGTATATATATTATTCATTTATTATTATCGTTTTTAAATAGCAAGAAAGAATAAATCGAGTATTATTTAGTAATTTTGATGGTGAAGATAATGACGATGAGAATAATTTTGAAGATTATAGTGAAAGTGTGAAAGAAGTCAAGAAGAAGAAGAATAATGTGAATTTAAATAATTCAAGATTTAATTCAATATTTGGTAGTTCCTCTTAAATAGATTTTTTATTTAATATATTTATTTAATTTATGAATGTGATATTTGTTGATTTATATTATGAATATCAATTTCTTTATATTTTTTAGATAAGTATATAGATGAAAATATAGTATATAAGGTTTAGGCTTTTGATTGGCTAAATTAATCATACAACCCTTGTTTGAAGGTTTGAATGTTTTTTTAAATTTTTAAAAATGGATTTTTTCATTGGACAACGTGTTGCAGATAAAGAAAATGTCAAAATAAAAGGCACTGTAATGTACATTGGTCCTGTTTGCATATCAAAGGATCAAGACCAATCATTCATAGGTGTTGAGTGGGATCTAGAAGGAAGAGGGAAGTATGATGGTTCAGTTACTGATTCTGATGGAAATGTGATAAGATATTTCACATGTGGTGAGAAAATGGGTTCATTTGTCAAACCAAAGATGTTAGAAACTGGAAAGACATTGATTCAGGCATTACAAGACAGATACTCCCAAGAGTATGAGGATGAAATGGGCGGAGTTGGTGAAGATATGTTTGTAGAGACTGAAAAGGGTAAATCGGTAGAGGTAAAACTAGTAGGAGGTAAAAAGATAATGTATTTATTCTATAATAATGATAATAATGTAATACTCTAGAGAATATCAAAAATTAGATCAAATTGTGGTAGCTTCAACTCCCAATGAGTGTGTGAGTGAAATAGGTGATGAAAAAGTATTATCTGTAATGGCTAAGAATCTTAAAAGAGTAGATATTCATGAAAATCTGATTTGTAGT
This sequence comes from Proteromonas lacertae, assembly GCA_002245135.1. Classification (NCBI taxonomy): domain Eukaryota; class Bigyra; order Opalinata; family Proteromonadidae; genus Proteromonas; species Proteromonas lacertae. Next base: position 37,939 of record NGBS01000923.1, on the reverse strand, counting down.
ATGTATTATTTGTATTATTTAAATTTATAGAATGGAATGATGTATTTAAAATTGGTCATGCTTTACCGAAATTGACATTTTTACAATTAGATTATAACTATCTATTGCCCTTAACTGAATCAGCCTTATCAACTTCATCATCATCAACAACAATAACAACTGAATCAAATATTCCACCAGCTCCTTCTACAACTGAAAGTGATGAAAGTAATAATACAAAAACATTACCAATGAAATCAATAATGGAAAATGCCTTTAATCACTTAACTGTATTAATATAAACATAATACAATTATAATAATATAAATAGGATTTAATATTATCATATACCAAAGTATTATGGTGTGATATAGTAACAATTTCTCCTTATTTACCAAAATTAATGGAATTATATTTAGTAGGAAATCATATAAAAGAATTATCTCCTGGAATCCCTGGAGGTGTATTTAGTCATTTACGAGTATTTGACTTATGTCATAATGATATTTATAAATGGAATAATTTCAATGAAATAATCAAATTACCAAAATTAGAAGTATTATTATTTGGATATAATCCATTAGGAGATATTAATGAGTATATTATTAATATATATATATATATAGAGAATTACCAATTTTTACAACAGTAGAAACAGTAAATTGTCATAACAGTAATATAAGTAATTGGAATACAATTCAAGAACTGGTTAGAATATTCCCTAAATTAAGAACTTTACGTTTAAAAGAAACTCCATTAACAAAAGATTTTTGTCCCGAGATATATCGTCGAGAAATAATCGCTCGAATTCCAACATTAACTAGGCTAAATGGAAGTGACATAAGACGAGTACATAGAATTGACAGTGAAAGATATTATTTACAGAGATGTATAACTGATATAATGGATGAAAACAACTTTAAAGATTACAATGAATGGGTAAATTGTTCAGTTGAATTTAAGAATAATGTGATAAAGAATTATCCTCGATATGATGAATTGGTAAAGATACATGGTGAACCTATTCCATTTGCTACTCAGAAATCGACATCTCAAGAAATTTCTAAAATCAAAGTATCATTTGAAAGTCATATTGCCAGTAGTTGTACTCAAGAAAGAATAAGTAAAACTTTACCATTATCTATGAAGATAAAAGATTTAATGATGTTGGTTAAGAGATTATATAAAGTAGATGAAAAAGATCAAAAATTATATTTTAAGAATAAAGATGAGATGATGTTAAGTCCGATTGATGATGTGGAAAAGAATTTAGAATATTACGGAATGAGTGATGATGCAATGATAGTGATTGAAGGATATGATGAAGAATTAGAAAAGCAATTGGAAGAGAAGAAGAAATTGAATTTCAGGATGAATAAATAATCACATGTTAATTATATTAATGTTTTAATCATATTCTTCAAACAACTGAATAAATTAGTTATTTCATTTTAGTTTGTGTGTTTTTAATTTATTGAAAAAAATGACTGTTTTGTTTCTTTCAAGTTTTGGGCTTGAGAGTTAGATTTTTGTTTTTTTCTAAATTTACACAATAGCAAATTATATTTTAATCTCACATATAATATAAGTTATCAAATAATGAGTAACTCACAGCAAAGTATGGCTAATATTTATTTGTCATTTAGCTTATCATTATGGAGTAGATTTTGGAGGAAGGAATTGTGTAATATCAGAGTATAATGGAATTAATTGTCAGATAAAAGAAAATGCGTATAGTGAGAGATTAACATTGTATTTTTACAGTTGTTATTTATAGTGTTGGATTAGTTACAGATGGAACAAAACTCTATTATGGAAGAGCTGCCAAAATAAATGTATATATATGTTTGATATTTTTAGTTAATTCGCTTATATAACAATTCAGCTTGTGAATTGAAAGAATATCTTGGTAGATACATTGTTGATGGTTTGAATATCCAAACTGAGAATTATAAATTCTATCCAAGTGAAGTAAAAATAGATAAAAATGGTTTATGTTTTAAAGTATTTTTTCTTCTTTATTTATCTATTTATTTAGTTGCCTAAATTGAAATTTAATGATTTAAACTGTAGTGATGGATATTTTGCATGTGATACATTATTTGTATTGTTAATGAAATATTTGAAAGAAACAATGATGAAAGAAGGAAATGAAGTAATAATATGTCATCCATGTTATTACAATGAAAAACAAATAGAATATATAAATGAATTATATAAAGTATGTGAAATGAAAGTGCTAAAGAATATTCCTGAATATTTAAGTGCGAGTTTATGTTTTGGATATGAAAACAACAATAAATTGAATGAAAATGAAGAGAGAATTGTTTTATTATTAGATATGGGTTATATAAACTGTAGTAGTACAATAGTAAAATACAAGAAAGATGAATGTGAGATATTAAGTCACAGTTATAACAATGATAAGATTGGAGGTCGATATATCGATAATTTATTAGTAAATGCTTTGATTGGAAAAATGGGTATGAATATAGATAATATAAGTGAAAAATTATATGTGAAAGTGAAAGAAGAGATAATAAAGATGAAAGAGAAGTTAAGTGCAAGTGGAGCTGATACAATTCATATAAGTATTGATGATGGTGATAATGATTATGAAAGTGATTACAGTGTAAATGAATTAAATGAAATATTGAAAAATAATGGAATAAATACCAAAGTGATTGATATAATAAAAGACAGTATTGTAAACAGTGGTTTAATAGAAGAAGAAGATAATAAGAAATTAGAGATAGTGATAATAGGAGGAAGTTTAAGAATTCCTTTAATTCAAAAAGAGATAGAAAATTATGTAAAGAGTGAGTTAGATAATGATATAAATTTAAATCGAACAATAAACATGGATGAATGTATGAGTTTAGGTAATAGTTATTATGGATTAATAGAAAAGAGAAAATGGAAATATTTATATAATGAGAAGAAAATAAAAATCCATCAAATAGAATCTTCTTCCAGATTAAATAATGACAAATGTAATAACACATGGAATGTAAAAGAACGAATTAGTAAAATATATGATACAATCAAAAGAATATGTAAAAATGAATCAATAGTTCAAAAATGTGCTTCATTAAGAAATGAAATAGAAGGAGAATGGTATATATAAAGATAATCATATTATTATTATTATTATTAGTTATTATCTACAACATTTATTAGAAGATAATACAATTATAAATACAGATGAGAATAAGAATGAAATAAGTGAAGTATTAAAGAGAGTAAAATCAAATAAATTAGTTGATAATAACAATTATGATGAAATTGAAGATTTGTATAAGAGAATACTGATAAAAAAGCTAAACTTAATAAGTGAAGTATTTAGAAACAAGTACAAAAAAGAGAGTAAAGTATCTGCATATTTAAAAGACATCAATAGAGAGAATAAAATGAAGAATATATATATTGAAGAGATTAAAGAAAAATTAAGTATTGTTGAAGATGAAATGAGAAAGTATGAATTAATATTTTTCTTTTGTAGTATGAATATTTTAAGTAAAAGACAAAAAACAGATGGAAATAATTCTACTCCATCACCTTCTAATTCAAATAACCCTCCTCCAATTCCTGTTTTAGATATTTCAATATCTCATTTACCTAATTCAAATAATATCACTGATAAGTGTGAAGTATATTTTGAGGTTATTTTGTATAGATTGTAAAGAATATTAAAAATCATGTTTATGGTATGTTGTATGAAGTAAAAATGAAGAAAAGTGGAGAAGAAATGATAATGAAGGTAATAAATAAGACAGGACTGAATGAGAGAGAAGTTGATTATTTCTTTATTATAGTAAGAAATTTGAATGATTTATCATCACAATACTTGATGAAATATGATTTATTGTTGAGTGAGAAAGATTCTCTTTATATGGTTATGCCAAAGTATGAATTAACTATTCAAAGACTTATTAATGAGAATAATGAAGTAATACAGAAGATTATATTTGACATTATGATAAGTATCTGTGAATCAACAAAAATATTGCATGATAATAAAATAATGAATGGAAATATAAAACCATCTAATATTCTATTTAATAATTATGAAGATTTGTTATTTATCACTAGTGATTATTGTGAAAGAAAAATATTCAAAGAAACAGATATGGAATTCACCAAACAGAATATCCTATATTCTAGTCCTGAAATATTAGATTCCAAAGAATATGATAAATCAAGTGATATATGGAGTATAGGATGTGTTTTTTACACTTTAATCATTGGACAATCTCCATTTGATGGAAATGGTATATTCGAAATAGCATCAAATATCAAAAATACTAGATATAAACGATATGAAGGAAGAGATGAGGATATTTTGAATAAATTGCTAAATAAGATGTTAAAAGTTAATCCAAATTCTAGAATGAAGATTGATGATTTATTAAAAGAAATGAAATGTATTAATTTGTTGAATGTAATATTTTAGATATTTCACTACCTCATTTACCTAATTCAAATAACCCTGCTCCAATTCCTGTTTTAGATAACAATATTATTTTGAATAAAAGAAAAAATACTTATCCAGTGAAAAATATTGATCCACCGTATAATATTCTATTTATTGTTATTTGATTTAGACCACTCCCAATGCCTCAACATCATCAACAAGAGATTGATAATTTGATTAAAGAATTAGAATCTTGTATAAACCAATTTCCTGAATATCCAAACATCAGAATGATTAAAAAACAAATTGAAAAGATAAAAGCATTACCTTTATCATCAATTGAATATAATACTCAATTCGACAAACTTTCTTCAAGATTGGAGAATTTTAAAGTATAATTTGTTATTTTTAATAATGATAGATATGTATCAGTGATTATAACAACCAAAGAAATGATTGTATAAAAAGAATAAAAGAAATGATATGTGGAGATGGTAATAAGAACAGACTGAATTCTGATGATATGAATCGAATAATAAGATTAATAAATGATGAAAATTATCATTCATTACAAGAATATAAAGATATAATTAGTCAATTAACAATTCACAAAAATAGTAGAAATATGATAAATGAATCACCACCAAAATCTTCAAATAGAGATAATAATTTAGAAGAAGGAATTAATAAAGTATTGAAGCAATTAGATGATTATATGAAGAAAAATCCATATTCTCCTAAAATGAAAGAAATAAAAAGAAAAATGGAAGAAGCAAATAAACAAAACATTCCAGTTATTAGATTTGCTCAATTTCAACAAATATTGAATGATTTAGAAGAAAAGGATAATTCCTACAAAAAGAACGATAAAAATTCAGAAATTATTAAACATAATGACAATCTGATTATGAAAGATCATATCATAAAGAATGTAATATTAAAGAATGATTGTATTAAGGATAGGATTATCAAAAATAGGAAAATATCTTCTGTATAAATATCAATTCTTATATGTTTTATAGCCATCAACAAAATTTGCCATTATAGATGAAATAAAAAGACATTTGTATTGATTTAGTAATATTATATTTTAGAAAGTATATAAGACTAGAAATAAAAACATATCATCTAAAAGATAGAATAACAATACCAGACATACTAAGAAAAAGAAATGGTGATTTAACAATTGGAGATGAATTGAGAGAAGATTCAGAAAAAATACTTGATAAAAAGCTTGAAGCTGTTATATCATTAAGAAATGAAGTAGAAGGAGTATTTTCAATTATATATATTTTAGATAATTCAATCTCCTAAAAGACAAAAAGAAAATAAATCTAATATATCTGAAATAGATGTAGATATTGATAATAAAAAGAATGATTTAGAAAGAAGATTGTATATATATATATATTATGTTTAATTGTAATAGAAAAATAATTGTTAATGAATTTAGTAAGAATGATGGTTTATCTAAAGCAATTAGAATTCCTAAAATATTAATTTATGTAGATGGAAATTTAAAAAGTATTAATTATATAAGGAGATATGAAAATCTCAATAATATTGAAAAAGCAATTATAGATGTTGAAAAACAGATTCAGTATTACAAAAATAATAGAGAATCAGAAAAATACCAATACAACAGAAATAAATCACCAAATAATACAAGAGAAACTAATAGATACTGTAATTATAATGTGAATGATGAAATATTATTGAAGAAAGAATTGAATAATAAGTTGAAATTTCTAAATACTTATTTTTGGAATAATAGATCATTAATTCATAAATATAAAGTTCCAACGTATTTGATATGCACAGGGTATATTTTATGGAGTGATTTAGATGCTATTATGAGAATAAACAAAATTAACCTAAATATAGTCAAAAATGATATTGAAATACTCGAATGGAAAATAAATAATTTGAAAAGGTGAATAATAATTATAAATCTAGGTTGGATGTTATATGTGTGTTTTTATATAAAAAATATATTCGTTTCATTATTTCCCTCCATTTTAAGGTGCTAAAAACGGCGTCAGTTCTACGATATTTCTACGATGCCGTGGTGCCGGCAGCCGCTGGATTTCATAAAAAATAAATAGTGAAGGGGGTGTGATTTAAAGTATAAAAATGTGTTGAAATTGCTATATAATGTAACTATAAAAAAATAATTATCAAAAAATAGTCTTTATTCTTTTTTATGAGTTTTCTTTGTCAATCTGCTATATTTTTAACGTCAATATTGGTATTTATTTTATAATAGATATAATTAGGTACACAAAAGGATTTAAACACATCGCACTTAAAAAGCCATCTAATGAAGAAACATAAATTTAGTGAAGGGTGTATTAAAAACAAAAATTTAATCCAACACTTTTATCAAACAACAATACCAACAAACAGCAATATCAACAGAAAAATTCTTTACCAATACGTGGCAGCGTTACACATAGATTGTCGACCTTTGCGATTTGGAGATGGATATGGGTTCAGTAGTTTTTTTGATACATTACATATAAAATTACCTACATATAAGCAGATATCATATACAACCGATTCAATAATATCGTTAATAAAAAAGAAAATGGAATGCGACATAGAAAACACTAAATTTGTGAATATTCAAATGGACCATTGGAAAGGTAAAAAGACAAACTACTTAGCTATTTTTGTGGATTTCATGAAGGATATGAGTATTACATTATATTTATTATATACAGAACAAGTAGATAATAAAAAGTCTGAAACTACATCAATTATACTAAATAATTTACAAATAGTGACATGGTAGCAGTTATTAAGATGTGCTCCTTTATGCATATACATTGTTTTAGTCATCGTTTACATAACGCATTATTAAGATCGGAAGTTATAATTGTTATTCCCCGTATGGCGGAAATCCCCGTATGGCGGAACTCTATATTGCAGAATGATTCAATCAAAACTAATATGATATTCATGATGTTCGGAGTTAGTTATTAACAAATATATAGTTAGTTTGTCATATGACCTACATCTGCGATATACTTTTTTATGAACTTCATTATTATCAATATTAAACTAATTTTTGTATATTTTCTATTTTAATGTATCAGTGACTACTACAGTCTAAAATACATTATTTTAATGTTATTGAAACTATTGTAATCTATTCATATCAGATAATGTATTTTAGACTGTAGTAGTCACTGATACATTAAAATAGAAAATATACAAAAATTAGTTTAATATTGATAATAATGAAGTTCATAAAAAAGTATATCACAGATGTAGGTCATATGACAAACTAACTATATATTTGTTAATAACTAACTCCGAACATCATGAATATCATATTAGTTTTGATTGAATCATTCTGCAATATAGAGTTCCGCCATACGGGGATTTCCGCCATACGGGGAACAACAATAATTAAAATATCTGTGAACAAATTTAGTAAACTCCTTGATCATTTAAACAGGAAGGACAATTTCTATGAAGAACTAAGGAAAGTTTTAATATTAAAATATAATCAAGAAAAGTTAAATATAATAACTGCCAAAATACCAAGTACTATAGATGTTAGATGGTTCTCTTGCTACGACATGCTTCAACATTTTGTTGAATCTTTTAATGATATAAGATCCTATATTCGGGAAGTTTGGGTTTAGACACGTGTTCAAAATTTGAACTCGCCTAATCTAGCTAGAGTTTGACTCTAATATTTTATATTACTTGACTATAATTGCTTAATTAAGAGATTCTGAGAAGATGGTAGGGATAGCACAACCTATTGTACATAATAACTGTACACAGGATCTCCAGTTTTTTTATTAAATATCTTACTATTAGATGAGAATGCTCAAAATATAATGTGTGATAACACAAGCTCGGCTTGAATATTTTTTTATATTTTATAAAATTTGAGCACCTGCCTCCTATAGGAAGCTAGGGCTTATTTTTGTTAATTAATTAATAAATACTATTATTTTTTAAACTGTTTCACTTATTTACTATCTGAATAACTATCTTAAGCTGTATTTCAATCGTTTATCCCATAAAAACAATTTAACTAAGTCATTAAGACATATCTATTTATAACTAACAGATAATTGAACCTTTTTCTTAAAAAACAAATCATTCAACTAAATTTTGGCAATCTTGTATCTATTCGAGGAAGTCAACATATTTTACATTTCCATAGCTTCTATTATTGTTAAATTATCTCCTTCTTGAACATAATTTACTTACATTTATTAAATTACTAGTCATTGGATAAGTTAAGAATTTAGAATCATCTACTTCTCGTTTTATAATCATGAATTTTGATAATTTGCTTTCTAAAGCATTTCTTACATCTATAGTGAAGTTACTTCCATAACCTTCTACTAATCTTTTCATATATTGTACAGCTACTTCTTTAACTTTGTATAACTTTTACTTTATTAAATCACCTATTTTAGAAACCTTTGTATGTTTAAAACAGAGTTAACTTCTACATCACCACATAATCTCAATACTATTTTTATTTCTTTTCTATTCAATAAACAAGTCTCAATTATCGCTTTAACAAGTACATTGGTCTTATGACGTTCCACTACAAAAGGAATAATTTCTTTATTTTAATATTTTTAGTCATTTTCTTTTAATGCTACAACAATAACCTTATCTGAGCTATCAGCGTTATCTTTTGTTGTACGCCGTTGGGAGATTTGTGCCGTTGGGAGATAAAAGGGTTTTAGATTACGTTGAAGTTATATACGTAACCATTAGCCCCTAAATATTACAGATATACACTTAGTTTTTCAAAAATGTTACGTTGGCTGTTTATCGTATAGTTCTGGTTAATCAGTTATATATCCAACATTGTATATTTATACTTCATATTAAACGTCAATAGCAATAGCAGAAAACGAAATTAAAGTTTTTAGATGAATAGAATATAATAATTTTAATTTCTTTATATAGTGGTACTTTTCAAGAAGGAGGCTTGAAATTGAAATTTTTATTTTTCCATTTTTAATTGCCTTAACATCAATTTTTTCATATCTTATTCATCTTAGCTGATGTATTTTTGTCTGTAGTAACGATTGAAACAAAAAAATATTGAATGAAGTAAAATGCGTTTCATATATACAAGGCGCAAGCTTAAAAAGAAATATATCGCAGATGTAGCTTATATGCCAAAGTAAGATTATATTTGATTATAACTCACTACCAAACCCTCTACTGTCGAATTAGTTTTTAATAAAACCCTTTTATCTCCCAACGGCGCAAATCTCCCAAAGGCGTACTACATCTTTTATAAATATTCTGGCTTCTTGCAATTTTATCTCTGGAGTTGTTACATCTAGTTGTTATTCTCCTCATTTTTACTTTCTTTCATTATTTTACCATCTCTACTGTCTGATTTATCTTCAAGAAGATGGAGCTAAAGGTAAACAACTGTTATTATATCTATTGTACCCTATATTATGTAGAAATAATAAGAAATTACGTCGTTGTTTCAGTTCTTATCACCGAATATGGTTAATATGTGTATAATGTGTATATTCATAATCATCTCCATTTCTTTTACACAATTCGTTATAAAATACATCTATTTCTTTAAAAAATAGAAAATTATATTCAAGCTTTAGTTTGAAAATTCCATTTATTTTCAAGTTTATTAGGTTATGTCCTATAGATATCAACATAATTTTCTATATTATATATGTATTTTTACAGTAGGAATAGAATGGGCCCAATTAATACTACTTCAAGGTGGATTTTAAGAAAAATGGTTGTGGAATTGCTATCAATGATAATTCTACTAATTTGTATTTTAGTACACTTAAGTAGTTTAATGGTATATTTTATTTATATATAAATAGCGTTTGCAATAAATAAAGAGAAATTAGTGGAAGCAAAGAATAAATACCTATGAAAGCAATATGAATGAATGAATGAGGAATCAGATAATAAAAATTATAACGTAAAAGGAAGAAATCCATGTATAGGACAATCTTTATAATCCTCTGAATTATGTTGGTTAGTTGAAACATACCCAACAAAACATTCATCTAACAAAGAATATTTGTGAATATTTAAATTCGCTCATTCATTTGCTTGAAACTGAGAAGAATTGGATATAGTGTAAGTAGAATAGTTAAAGTTGATCAAAAATGTGAATGAAGTCAAATACAACATGATTTTGATTGTAGTTTAATATAATCCATCAAAAGTATGAAAGAAGTAAATATACTATTCGTAAAATGTATTATATGGTGTTAAAACATGGATAATGAGGAACGAAGAATGGTATAATTCAGTAACATCAACACAATATTACTATGTTGCAGTAATGAAGACACCAAAACCAAAAAAATTAAGTGGAACTATAGATTATATTGTTTTAATCATCCATTTTCAAGATATTACTGAAGGTGAAACAATAGGAACGATTTTATTCAAATATCAAGTAATAACCATTGAATTACCATTTGATAGAGAGATAATATTTAGTGTAGCAAATCAAGATTAAGAGATGGTGGTTTAGATAAAAGTGAAATAAAATTGCAAGAAGCCAGAATATTTATAAAAGATAACGCTGATAGCTCAGATAAGGTTATTGTTGTAGCATTAAAAGAAAATGACTAAAAATATTAAAATAAAGAAATTATTCCTTTTGTAGTGGAACGTCATAAGACCAATGTAATTGTTAAAGCGATAATTGAGACTTGTTTATTGAATAGAAAAGAAATAAAAATAGTATTGAGATTATGTGGTGATGTAGAAGTTAACTCTGTTTTAAACATACAAAGGTTTCTAAAATAGGTGATTTAATAAAGTAAAAGTTATACAAAGTTAAAGAAGTAGCTGTACAATATATGAAAAGATTAGTAGAAGGTTATGGAGGTAGCTTCACTATAGATGTAAGAAATGCTTTAGAAAGCAAATTATCAAAGCATGATTCCAAAACCTGAAGTAAATCATTCCAAATTTTTAGCTTGTCTCAATGACTGGTAGTTTTATAGATGTATTAGTAAAGAAGGTAAAGTAGTAGAAGAAGGTGCAAATTTAGCTATAGTAGAAGCTATGCAAACTGAGAAAAAAAGACACATTGATGTTATTATGGATTTCTGATTTGATTTTTAAGACAAAGGTTAAATTATCATTGAGTAACAAATAAATATACATCTGTTAGTGTTTTGTATGTTTATAATTAGAAATATTTACAAATATGTTTGATAAAGTATAAATAGGTACATATAAACATTATGTGTTACAAATGCGTATAATTTTATTATACTATAAATCAATTATAAATAATTAAGGAAATAGCTAGATTACGAAAATTAGACAAATATAATTAAATAAATAAGTTTAATAATCATCATATATACATAATATATTATTATATTGAGCCCTTACTTCCTATAGGAGGCAGGTGCTCAAAAAATAAAAATTGAAAAAATGATCAAACTTATGTTTATGTCGATTCTTGTTATTTTTTGAGCACTCTCATTCAATAAGCATAATATATAAATAAAAATTGGAGATCTAAGATGCAGTTATTATGCTCTATAGTCTGGACCATGAGGCGCCCAAATTTTAAAAATAATGTCATAATGTGTGAATTGAAAGTTAACGAAATACAAAGATAAGTTCAGAAACGCTTAGTTTTATGATAATAGTAAGATAAATATGAGTATTGAGGTTGAAACACCTCTAGAAATAGGGTGTCCAAATTTTGAGTGGCCACCCAAAACACAAGATCCCGATTTTAGTATGCAGTTAGGTTACAGAAAATACGCAATACTAAATAGGTATTTTAAATCTTTAAAAGTGAGTTATTTAAGTATATTCTGCATTTCTCTTCATCCGACAAATTATAAAGAAGTTTCTTCAAATTATCTATAAAATCAACAACATTGAAATAATTAATAAATGGTATATCTTCTATTTTTTTATTCTTTATCCTAGATAATAGATAGAACAACACAAAATATCCATAGCTGTTATCTTTTTTCCTTGTTTTGGTATATTAAACTTGTTACTTATATTTTCATACATTATATTGTTCATATCAAATATTTCACTTATTTTATTTTTTATAATTTTTATAGAATTATCTGACAATGATGATAATGAATCATAAATTGTATAACTTATGGAATAAAGATGAATATAATCAATTTCCCACAACGTCCAATGGTATTCGTGACAAACTGGATAGAAATATTTACCTGTAGTGTTTATTTTTTTATTCCATTTTTTAAGGATAAATAATAATGGCTCAACAACATTACTGTTTTCATAATTAAGTGAATGTAAGAGAAAAACAAAAGTAGATGTGTTTAACATGTTGTTATTCAAAGATTTAATAATTAAATTAACAATTTTAATATATTTATCCTTCAAAACTGAATCAATAGTAAGTGTAGTAGTATAATCAACATATTCACTTTTTAAATACTAACAAAATTGGTTTTATCTTTAATATATTTAGTAATACATACTTTCATAATTATTCCAATTTGATATGGATCAATGTTTTCCACAACAGTATACCTTTCACACATCATAAAGTGAATTACTGATAGAATATCATTATCATTAGTATCATTTATATATATTATTTTATAATCTTTTATAGATAATCCAGATGATCTAGGCAGTTTTAAAAGCCTTCAACATCATCTTCAACATTATAATGCAAGATAACATTCTGTTTAGAATGATTTATTGAAAGGGTAATAAAAGATTTTCCATTTTTGATAATGAAGTTAGTGTAATTTGCATTTGATAAAATATAATCAAAAACAAATACAGTATACCACATTTTTTAAACAGACATTATTTACAAGAATATTGATATAATTATAACTAATATTTTAACATATTAACATTTTTAATTAAATCTACATTTATTTCACTATTATTAGCTTATTATCCTAACTGTTCATCAGCATTGCCATATTTTCCTGTCTTTACATAAATAAGTCCTTCTTTTATAGAATAATTCAAAAAATTAATTCAAAGAATCAAGCTTTTCTCAAGTTACAAATAGAAAAAAATGTGAAAATCTATTGAAGCTGTATGTATATTATAATAATGAATATTAGGGTGAAATGGAACAGTGTTCTATTTCACCCTAATATTCATTATTATTATATTTTATAATAATATAGAGTTATGATTATCCTACATGATATACTTGTAAACTGGTTAATAATGAGATGTTTTTGTTTGGATGAAGGTTTATAGACAAAGCTGTTAATGAAATTATTTATTTATCTAATAATGTGATATGAATTAAAGAGAAAAAGTAAATCATAATTTCAAATATGTGAATGATGTGTGTATTACCTATTTCAAGCATTTAAACTGTGTTTACAATGAAAATGTTTTAATTTATAATGCTACATATGGATAATTGATACTATTATGATGTTTGTATATGTGATTTATAGAAATTTACTGGAATAGTAGTTGTATAAATGCTAATTTATTCTTAATAGGAATAATTAGATGAAATTAATGTTCCAAGTCTTAAATGTGGTAATTAAATGATAGAATCATTATTAATTGTAGAAATTTGTCATTAAATGATTCTATTTATTTAATTGCTTATTTTAACATGTCAATCACTAATGAGGATTACATATAAATTAATATAAGGAGGAAAGAGATAGAGAATAATATAATAGCAATCCATTAGTACAGATGATTAGTGATTTTTAACTCTTGCTAAAAGATTTTCATGTAGTGGTTTAAAAAAGATATGTAGTTATTATTAATATAAGAAAATGAATGAAAATACTGCAAATTGTTTGTTTATATGAAAAAGTATGGTTCTTTCTAAAATAGTTTGAGAAAAGAAGAAGGAATTAGAGTGTATAATGTACGATTTAGAAGCTCAAAAGAGTTGAGTAGGTTAGAAGGAATATTATGTGAATATAAGTAGATAGTTGAAAATGTGTTTGTAACTGAGTTCGGCGGGGACAGGGACAAAAAGGACATGTCCGGGACATGTCCGGGACAAGAGTATGATAAAGGACAGTAATTTGTCCTTTTTGTAAACATTTGATATTACCTTTTTGTTATATAAATTAATTATGTGATTTTTTATTTTATTAAAACATTTATAAGTAAGAATAAATATAATTAATAATAACATTAATAATCTGGACTACCTTCTTCGCTTTCATCATCATCTTCTTCACTTATTTCTTCCACATTAGTAATTTCTCTATTTTCATCTTCATCACTTTCTTCATCTTCTTCACTTTCTTCATCTTCATCACTTTCTACATTTTGTTCTTTTTCTCTCTTATTTCTCTCAACTAATTCATACTTTAATCTCATAATGTTATTAATAGTATCTAAGTTTAATCTGTTTCTCCTGTATGAATGTATTACGCTTTCGATGGAGAAACTTCTCTCAATAAAAGAGCTTGAACATGGTATTGTTGATAAAATGTCATAAATTTTCTTTAAATTTCTAAAGTATATCCCATATGTTGCAAACCATATATCTGTTGAAATGCTTTCGCGAAAAATGGAAGAAGGTGAACCATTGTATGGCATTCTGTTTTCAAAAAAGTATATTTCTGCAACCAAATTTCTGTCACAAATATCAGAGAAATTATCTATAATGAATCTCTTTGCGTAATCATTTTTATCTCCATGTTTGAATTTATAGTTTACATTTAAATATTGACTTATCAATAATATATCCAAATTCGCTAATTCCAATTGTTTGGTAATTATATTCTTAATATTATCATTTTCGCATGCCTTCAAATATCTCTTCATTGATTTAATGATACAGTATGCATCGCTTAAAGTAGTGCTATCTCTGCTTAATTCTTGCACATATGATAGCTTGTTGGTAATTTTCATTATTTCACTTATTTCTTCGCAACGACTTTCATCTAATAACTTAGCATCAATTAAAATATCTTTGTGTTTAATAATTTTGCTAAACATTTTTGAAAAAGATGTTCATCTAGTTGGACATCCTTTTCTGATCTGCGGAACTTCCTGATATTTGTTGAATATAAATTGTCTTACTCGTGTATTGGTTTTTAGTTTATGAATCATGTCATTGCAATACTGAAGAATATCATTATACTTATCAATTTCCATTATTTTTTTGGTAATTAAATTTACAACATGAGCAAGGCATCCAAATGTAATAATTGTATAGCTTGTTCTTTGTTGAATAACTTCACCAATATGTTTCATAGTTGGATTGTTGTCAGTTACTACTGCAGAAATGTTATTCATATCCAAATTATTTCTTTCTAAGGTATCAGAAATAAGATCTACAATATTTCTTGTTGTTTGTACCTTTTTTTGTAATACACTTTCAACAAATACAATTCTTTGATTCTGTTTAACTGCTATGTTTATGATGCTATTTCCAAGTATATTTTTCCATTCATCCAATATTATTGTTAGTTTTTTTCTTCTATCTATACACTCATTTAACATTTTCTTCGATTCTGTTTCAATTATCTTTTTTACTTTTTTAGTTGATGGCACAGCATAATTTTTGAACAAGCTTTTGAACGACTTGGATTCAACTACGCTTAAAGGGAGATTGTTTTCTATTATTAACTCAACAATCTCCATGTCTTTGCTATGATCACTCATATCAATTGTTGACTGAACTGCTACGCTTGTGCAACTATAAATTATAATAATAATCTAAAATACTGTCTTGCATGTCTTTTTAACTGAGTAGCATGCTTGATGATAAACATTTTGCACTTTTTGCATTCAATCCTTTTATTCTTCTCTCCAGGTCTTTCTATGCAATTATTGATGTTATATAATCTATAGATATTATCTCTAAACCTATTATGAGATGGCATTCAAAATGCAAGAACTCGAGTTAATCAAACATTTTTTCTTTTTTCTACTTTTTATTCGTATTTAATTCAAGCATATGTTATAGTAGAAAATAGTGTAATGATAAGCATGTATCATGTGAAGTTCTGTTATGCGATGAGTGTTTGTAAATGGGGATATTCTTCATTAAACTATACAGAGTTATCTAAGTGGTATAAGTGGGTTAAATATTATTCATAGATATAGCAAATATGGCTTAAATGGATTTTCAAAAGATATTATTTAGGATATACAAAAATGACTTGAGTATAGTATGTAATACTTAATATTAAGCTTATTTAATGTTATTGCAGAATATTTTAATTAAAAAAACAGAAATTTAAACTCAAAAATATAGGACAAAAAAGGACGTGTTAAACTACACGTCCCGGGACAAAGAGGACATGTGTAATCAACGAGAAGTTTTCGTGTATGAAAAGGACAAGGGACGGGACAAAACACAAAAGGACGTCCCGTTGCCGAACTCAGGTTTGTAATATAAAGCTAAATCATAATAAAAAATTATTTATTACCATATATAAAGATAAATTTCTTGAATAGTACATACATAGTAATCTTCTTCAATTTTTATTCTTTCGAATAATAATCTTAAAAATAATAAGAAGACTAATATGTATTTCTCTTATATTCTTTATCATTCTATAAAAAGATAATCATATATATTAAGGGCTACAGACCCAGAGGCTTGACGCTGGACCCGAGGCTAAAATTCATATATTCGTTTAATTTTTTCTTATTTTTCATTTTATTCAATAACCGTTCATTTGTACAACGGTTTTAACGGCCGTTATGAATCCGTTACATGTCAGTTACATAACTGACGTGTAACTGACGGTGTAACTGCCGTCCGTTGTAAACATTTGTTCAATTATGTTATAGAGACTGATATAAAGCTTAGAAAGGCCATATACACCACCTAAGACTCGTTTTCACTTTCCCTTTTTCTTTTACTTATTTAATTTTTGAAATGCGGATTTCATAATCGATTTTCCTTTCCCTTTCTTTTTTTCACTTATTTACCTAGAGAAAAGTGATCGACTTCACTTTCCCTAAGTAAGGAAGTGAAAAAAAAAGAAAGGGTAAGAAGAATCGGTTATGGATTTATTATGTTATTTTTTAATAAACCCTTTTTAATAAAAACAAATCAATCAATTATAATCAATCAATTAGTGTGAATATGGTGGTGGTGCCATTTCTTCATTTTATAGAATTCCCTTTCTTCATTTGCTTTCTGTTGTTTTAAAAATATACTAGATAAGTGGATCTCACTAATAAGGTGTTGTAACTTCTGTTTCATGTTCCACTTTATATGGAGTTCAAGCATCTTAATGTAATTATCTGATCTACTTTCTATCCACAATAATTGGTTTAAAATAAAATTACGCCTTGCCAATATAAATGATTTGTCACTGTAGTTCTTTATACGCTTGTGCTCTTTTTCCACGTTTGAAAATCTTTCACTAATATCTTATTCATCTCAGCTGATGTATTATTGTCTGTAGTAACGATTGAAACCAAAAAATATTGAACGTAGTAAAATACATATAATATATACAAGGAAGCTTAAAAAAATATATTGCAGATGTAGCTTACATGCCAAAGTAAGATTATATTTGATTATAGAATTATTTCATAAGAAATAAGAAATCTCTAATTTTTTTATTTTATTTTCAAAAATATTGTTTGCAACCATAAATTTCATTATATTATCTTACTAACGGAATGTGTTTTGTAGTTCTTGACACATCCGTTAGTACTCATAACTACATAACTACGTTTTTTCGGCATTTCATTATCGTAATTGGTTAAAACGATGATGAAATGTGCTATTAAAAAATATATTTGTTAAATCAATGATTTCTTGCGGATTAACAGGGGATGACATTTTTTATATACTTAAAGATTTTCTGTATATTTCAAAATAGATTTTAATGAATAGTATAGAATTCCTATATAAAATTATAATTCTACTTTGAACTAATCATTATAATCATAATAAAGCTGTTTGAAATATATTTATATATTTAAAAGTCTAATTAGCGACTTAATATGAATAGTAATACAAACAAAATAAATAACTATATTAATCTTCTCTCTTATTAATTAAATGATATACTTCTATTGGTGTGGTATAATTTATATTAAATGTAGACTATATAAAATGAGTATTAATCTAATATATACTAAAATATCTTTCAATTGAATGAAAATTGGATCATTCTCTTTGGTTGTTTCTTTCAGATCTAAATCTTCAAATGTCTTCAATAATTGTTTTAACTTATTTGGTTTAAGTTTGAGTATAATACAAATTTCTTTCAATTTCTAATAATATGGAGAATAAATTAATAAATTCTATACTTCAAATTTGTAAATATTATCTGGAAATAACCCAATAAGACTGGAAACATCATTAGAAAATTGATTTCCTCCATTCTATATCAATAAATATGCATTAACATATACAATATTGAAAGAATTATATTCTACAGCAATGTTATATATTATTATTTCTAAAATATCACCAATCATTTTTAATAGTTTTTCATATAACATTTTATAGCTATATTCTTGTAGTTTCTTAATAACATTCTTAATATATAATAACCCTTCTACAAACTCAACACTTACTGGAAGTATATCAATACTTCTTAATGAATTAAACTGTCTTGATCTATTCTTATAACTGTAAAATGAATTTGAGATATTTCTGTCCATTTGTTTCATTATATCTTCAATAATATTAGATTTCATTCTTTCTATTATTGAGTATTCTCTGTAAAAAAAACCATACTCACTTTCTATATAACTTGTCTATATAATAATCATAAATTTAAATCAATATTATTATTATTATAAATACAGGCAATTTTCTTTTTATTATTTCTTTACTTGAGTTTTTATGTAATATTGAGTAGAGTGAATTGAAGTATGAAGATTTTTGTTCATTCTCATTTCTAGATGATTTATCAATATCATCAAATTCATCTGTTACTGGTATATGCTATACAATTATTATAATAATAAAAATATACATTTTCATCCATTTCCGTTGATAGTTCTAAATAAATAGGATTATCAGATAATAACACAAGTTTATATTGAATATATGATAAGCCACTAATTACATTTAACACATGTGGTAAAAAGCTTGAACTATCTTCAGAATGTCTGTAAAAATGTAATTGTTTGAGAGTATATTTCTGTATTATATTTATAAACTCTTGAAAATATGCATATATAACAGTTTTATAAAACTCTATTTTATTATTCTTACAATTTGATAATATTAATGAAAGTGTATTTAACAATGATAAATAAACAAGCGAAGAATTAGCTGGAACTGGATTTGGAGATATATTCACCACTTCTTTTTTACTGTTTTTATTTGTTTTTGTATTTTTATCCATACTATATATGGTTGGATCATCAAATTTCTTCTGTAATAAATCAATAACAACCTCTTTAATTGATTTAAAACTTATACTCTTGTTCTAATTGAGTATATTATATATAAAATAATATATACTTTATCATTCAAAGCTACATCAATCAATTCTTTATTATAATAATTAAATGTTTGTTTAATATACTTATCATGGTCTATTATCTCTTCAACTAAGTGACATATTATAGCTGAAGATGCATTATCATCATCATAAATTGAGTTTATTTTATTCTCATATAATACATACAATATGTCAATAAATGATTTCTATTACAAAATAATAATAATAATAATGAATTAGTTAAAATAATATACAAAGCAATCAAATGATAAATGTGAATAAAATGGTTGAATTTGTGATACAATTAAATCTTCTGAATCTTTGATTACTGTTGTTATATATTCTAAAAACCACTCTGGTCTTGCTATATTGTTACTTTCTTTATTTCCTCTAAAGTTATATTCGAATCTTATCTTTATTGGATTAGTGAAAATCTATTGTTTTTATATATATTTGAAAATATATACTCTAAATGATGGTGGAATATCATATTCTATTTCATAATACTTTGAATTTTCTACTGTTATCATTTCTTTGAATATCATTTCAAAATCTGGTATAGATTTCAAATCGATTGATTTATATGAAATAACCATTGGATAATCAATTGTGAAATAGAATTAAGCGACTAAATCACAATAAAATTTAGAAAAAAAAGATATTTCTTTAATGCATCGGATAATGCATTTGAATACAATTCAATGATTGCATTTGTAAGTAATTTTATTCTATTATTTATCTCAACCTATACATAAATTATTTGAATAATATATAAAATCATACAATAACAGTTGTATTTTGTAATGATTGACATTTTGTTGAGTTTATGAATGCTATTATATCTTCATATAAATGTGTAATAGCATTAATATCAGGCTTTGGATCTAATAAGAGATTTCTCAATTCATTTGTTCTTTTATCAATCTGAATGGTTGATTCCATATACTCATTACATAGAAACAATTTCTTAAATTTTGATATATTTGTAGAAATTGATAAAATTGGAGAGCATTCCTTATTAATATCTTCTAGCTGATTTATAGTTTCAGTGAATAGCAATTAAGATTAACTAAATAAAGTAAATCTAAAAGGATATTTCAATAACGATGAATCTTTGAGTAAATTTGACATATTATCACTATTTACAAATTCAGATATTGAATTACGAGATTCTTCAACCAATTTATTCATCCTTTCCTTAATATCTTCAATTTCTTTTTGACTTTCTTTACATAAAGTGTGAACATTACTTAAAAAATCCAAATTTGCTTCTTTTTCTGGATCAATTGCGAATGTCTTGTTGAAATATCTAAATCATGATAAAAAATATATATACTCAATAACTTCGGCACTATTGTAATTTTCTGCTGTTGTATCACAAAAATTCTTATCGATTGCTGAAAGAACAACGTCAAACTCAGATTTACTCATTTCTTCTTATAAGCTTGATTATTGGCTTGAGGTGTATTTGATTTTATTAAAAAATTACAGGATATGAGTATTAATATAGCATTAGACGTAAAGACTCCTGCACCTTGGAATGAAAGTGAAATAAATATGTTATTGAATGCTTTAAAAACGTATGATTTTGTCATTATGTAGTAGTGAGCATTTTCAGATGTTAGGAGATCCTATGAAATATGTTAATCTTTCTAAAGAATTACCAGGAAGATCGATCAGAGAAATAGTCATCAAGATATGTGAATTAAAGGTATATTCGCTACATCTAGTTGTTAGTCACAAGTACCAAATATATCAATCGAAGAGAGTGAAACATTAAATCATTATCACACTGCTATACAAGATAATTCAAAACTGCTTACAGAGATAAGAGGAAATGTATTCTATTTATAATAACACTTTATAATGAAATAGATACTATCAGGAAGGTTCAACGACAATTATAGCTTGTTTCAGAAATTTGCAAGTCAAACGAATAATATTGTACAAGATCTACAAGCAGCATTCCCTCTTCTTCCTCGTTTAGAAACAAAAATAGCAGAAATAGGAATACAGACTTTAGTACCTTGAGATATAATTAGAATGTTTGTATGTGTATATTTTGATTATATATTATGCTGTTAATACATATTTCTATATTGGGCTATTTGAAAGAAACACAACATTTAACATGAAAATAAGAATAATTAATTTGAAATTTTTAAATCTGATAGTTGCTTGATAATACTTTCCAGATTCTCTTTTAACAATCTCAAATAACTCACAGGGAATGTCTCTAAATCTGTTTCTTGTATTAGATCACAGTCATTTTTAACCAAAGCTTGAGGCAGTTTGATATTATTGAAAATTGATGGATTTACTTTTCTTAAAGTATGAATGAATGATAATTTTTCTTTCAATTGTTTCATTAACTCTTCTACTTCCTTAGGATTATACTATTTAAAGGATAATATATAAAACAATAAATACATCTGGATGAGAAGCATAATCATCAAACCCATATGGTAATGGTTGTATTTGATGAATGTCAGAATTATCTTGTTGTCTTTGAATATTATCTTTGATTATTCTTGGATCAATAGTTGGTTTTAATCTCTAATTAAATAATAACAACAAAATACTTTATACTTTTATTTGTCTATTTACATAATTCACAGCTCTTTGCATTTCATTTATTCTTTCAGGAGTATTATATTGTGCTGGTAAAAATGACCAAATCTCTTTTGATATTGGATGTATTAATATTGGTGGAATATCTAATTGATAATATAATTTATCATCTTTATATTTAACTTGACCTAATTCAACTCTATATATATATAGTTATTATGATAAATATTATAATATACAGTTGCTGACTTAATGATTGAACTGGAGTTGTAACATTTACAATTGAATCTCTCTTTGATGTAGTTCTTGTATTGTTATTGTTATTATCATTATTATCTAATTTTACTGATGGATTGTTTATTCTTGGAATCATAATATGAGTAATAACTTGATTCATTACATCAATTGTGGAATTGTAAAGTCTTTTTAATTTCTCATTTAATTCTTTTTCTAAACCACTTGCTGGTCTTAGTGTTCCATTTGACAAGTTTACTAAGTGATAAGGTATGATTATTTGCTGGAATAAAACTGGATTATTATCTATATGTTTGTGAGCATATTGTCTAATCAAATATATAAAGATTAAAACTATACAGATTTGTGTATATTTTATGTAATAAATATTCATGCACTCTTTGTTCATTTGTATGTGTTGCAGGAACTTTTACATCCAATTCAACTGTCTATTTATATAAATTAATTATAATAATATCAACAATATATATATATATATATATATATATATATACTAATATCTGTTTAATAACATCAAATGTATCATAGTATATATCATTCAATTTCATATTTGTTTGATTCTCTAAAGTTCTTCCTCTTATTACTTTGGCTGTAATTTTACTAATTATTAAATATGGTATAGCCAATCTATTATATAATCGTGAATCTGAATCTGTCATTGAATGAATATACGCTAAGTTTTGTCTGCATTGTTTTATTAATTTATCTCTATCACTAAGTTCAGGAATAGTACCAAACATATTGGATGGTTTTAATTCACTTTCATTTATTTCATTATCTTGTTTTTCTTGAAGTAAATCTTCAGTCTTAAGAGTTACAGTGGGTGATGTATTTTTTCTTTTGGATAATAGACTAATATTATTATTACTGTCTTTATTAGATGGTGAAGTTTTCAATGATTTTCTACTACTGTTATTCATAATTGGTGAAAATATATTTGATTGTTTTTTACTATCTCCTTCAGGTGGAGTGACTTTTATTTTCTTTATTTGTTCAATAATATCATCAGCTCCTCTTATTCTTTCTCTTAATTCTTTTATTGTTTTGCCATATAGATTTGTACCACGAATTAAATAGAGTGTTTGTGGATTGAATACTGATGTTGGTATTCTTAATCGATTGTATAATTTCCTATTAGTATCAGTTATATCGTGAATAAAGAATAATTTCTGTTTTAGTTCATTTACAAGTTTATCTTTTAATACTGGATTTTCATATTTCTTCTTTTGTATTGAGTTTAATGATGTATTTGGAGTTAATTCAGATTTATACTCTTCTTCCATTTTTATTGGTTTACCATTCTCAGATCTTTGTATTTTGATTGGAGATTTTGTTGTTGATGATATTGATGTTGATGTTGAAAAACTGTGGCTTCTTTGCAATTGTTTATTATTATTTGTAGTTATACTATTCAATTAGATTTTAATAAAAACAATAATTTATATTATTATTATTATACACAACATGAGTAGGATCCATTCTATTAGAAAACTTTGTTGATAATTTACCAAATGGATTATCTGCCATTTCTAATGGTTTTCTAAAATCATTATAACGACTCTAAACATAATAATAAATATAAATGAACATAAATACATATGATATTTGTCTTTCATGTATAAATCTCTCTGATTCAGGTATATTTGAATCTAATGTGTTATTAACAGTCATTATTTTAGATATAACATGATTATAATTCTCAATAGAATAATTGATAGTGTCATTGTGAATTAATAACAATACATCATCAATGAGAGATTGATGAACAGAAGGATTTGTATGAGTCTTTCTAATTTTATCATTATAATCACTTAAAAGAGATTTTAATTCAGCAATTTTGGCTGTTTTTACTTCAATATAATTGTGAATATATATCTAATTGTTTAAAAAAAATACAATCTATACTCTATATTCTTGAATTAGACTTTCTAAATTTCTATATATAGAATCATATTCTTGATTTGGTATAACATTTGATGATAATAACGATATATAAGATATAATTGAATTAACATTTGGATAATGAGGATATCTCAGCATAAAATCAGATAGTTTTGATTTTAATTCCACTAATTTATCTTCTTTCACTTTAGTCAAACTTCTATATACAATATATGAATATAAAAACAGTTATTAAATACGGTGAAAATGAAGAATTCATTGACATCATTACTCCAGTCTTTTCAAATATATCTTTTGGAGTAACAGGATCTGCTTTAGATGGTGACATTGAAAGAATCATTTCAGTTATTTCCTGAATTGCATTTTGATAATCTGTTATTGGTGAATTGATTGAAGTATCATGTATTAGGTTTTCTATTCTTAATATCTTCTCAGTATATGATTTATTAGGAGTTAAATGATAATAATGAAATCTACTATGATATTTCCTTCTATAAATTTAATAATAATATATATATATATACAATAATGATTGTAAATGAATAATCAACTGTTTTCTATCTTGTAAATATCTTTCAACATATTTCTCAAATCGATGATAATATTGATTTAATTGATTATATATTGAACCATATAAATCAGTACCAATATTCAAATTCTTTACTTCTTCAATATAACTCTCTATTCGTGGTATATCTTCATAATGAGGATATTGGTACATATAATCTATTAATTGATTTTCTAAGTATTGTAAATTCATTGCTTGATCATTTGTTATTGGATTGGTTGGAGCTTTTGGTTCAGGTAATGGTCTAATAAACAAAAAAAATAAACGAAAAATAGAATTCATACTTTAATTTTCCAATTGCAATTGATAATTTATTTATTGATGTATTATATTCACTTATTGGTGTTTGAGATACTGGATCTTTTGTTAATCTTTGTATTTGTGATAGTAATAAATCGTTTTGATTTGTATCCAAGTATGGAAATTTCTCTATCTTCTGTTTATATGTTAATCTATTAAAATATAGTTTTCTTCTTCTATACACTAAATCTTCCAACGCTGATATACATTCACTTCTTTGTTTATTATATACATCTATATATTTATCGAAATCTTGTCCTAATCTCTGTAACTTCAAGTAGATTTTGTCAATATTGTCATTACCTATTGATTCTTTAGAAATTTCTTCAAAACACATATTAATGACTCTACAACCTGGATAATGAGGATATAACTGAACATTTATCTCTAATTTCTCTTTAATCCGTTCTATATCATTTTCTGTGTATTGAACCACTTTATTTGTACTTCTAATTATAATAAAACAATAATATAAATACGATTTAACAGGACTTCTTCCTTTTGAAGATGATCTACCTCTACTACTTTTAAAAGATCTTGTAGAACTATTTTTATTTAATTATAATCATTTCATATAACTATACCTTGGCGATAATAAAGAGATTTCGCTTCTACTGGTATTAAACATGTTTGAAATGAAATTAGATAGTAATTTATTCAGATTAAAGTATTCGATGTATTATCTTCTGTTAAATTTAAATATTTGATAATAATATATATTAAGGGCTACAGACCCAAAATGGCTTGACGCTAGACCACGAGGCTTGACGCTGGACCCGAGGCTAAAATTCATATATTCGTTTCATTTTTCTTATTTTTCATTTTATTCAATAACCGTTCATTTGTACAACGGTTTTAACAGCCGTTATGAATCCGTTACATGTCAGTTACATAACTGACGTGTAACTGACGGTGTAACTGCCGTCCGTTGTAAACATTTGTTCAATTATGTTATAGAGACTGATATAAACCTTAGGAAGGCCATATACACCACCTAAGACTCGTTTTCACTTTCCCTTGTTTTCACTTTCCCTTTTCTTTTACTCATTTAGTTTTTGAAATGCGGATTTCATAATCGATTTTCCTTTCCCTTTCTTTTTTTCACTTATTTACCTAGAGAAAAGTGATCGACTTCACTTTCCCTAAGTAAGGAAGTGAAAAAAAAGAAAGGGTAAGAAGAATCGGTTATGGATTTTTTATGTTATTTTAAATAAACCCTTAAAAACACACAGTCTTCTTTTTATTTTAATTAATCTCTGTATTAGTATTTAAAATATATAATTATTTAATCATAATTAGATAAATTCATATTTACTTACTTCTTTTTTTGATATCTGCATCCATTTTCACTCTAGCTGCTAAAGCATCACATAATAAAGATAGTAATCCATTAACTGCGTAATCTAATTTGTTATCAATAAATAATTGATTATTCTCAATTAATTCTTTCTTAAATCTATTACCATCTTTTCTAATATTATCTAAATATGTGATAATTTCCAATCTTTTTTTCGTTGCATACTGATTAGTATAATAATGCTTAACTTTGTCTAGTATAGCTTTTAACTTTGCTAGATTAGCTATGCTCTCTTCTAAATAATATAAGAAATGAACTTCTGTATATCCATTTAATGCTAATTCTCTAATGCTATTAAAAACTTTGATCCAAAATGGTATTTCTTCTTGAACCATTGTTATATCTCTCTGATAAACAAAATGACGCATTTTAATATAGTAAAAAATCAAAAAAACAATAAATTAAAAGTAAAGTTAATTATTTCTTTGATAATCAAAGAAAAAATTTTAACTATATTATTACAACTCCTTAATTATCAAGGAATTTCAATTAGCAAATCATATTAATACATTTGGAGTTATTTTATTGGGTATATTTATATCTTTCTCGTTTTATAGGTTTTAATGTATCCCAGCTATCCTCCTTGGTTTAATCCATGGTATTACCAGTCTCCAAGTACTTCTATGCCTATTCAAGGCAATAGTCAAGCAAATCAGATTCCAATGTTGCCACAAAGTTATTTTAATCCCTGGATGAACCCTTATTTTACTCCAGCTATCCCACCACCACCATCCTATTACTATCCTCCACCATATTATGTAGGATCATTAAATCAACATCCACAACAACCTCAGCAGCAGCAGCAGCAACAACAACAACAACAACAACAATCAAACACTACTAGAAGTACTAATGGAACTAGTTTCATAACACCAAGAAGAAGAACAACATCTTCAATTGTAATTGATCAACCACCTCCTCCACCTCCAAAAATACAGCGATTAGCAGAAATCCCAGATGATTTATTGCCAGATACACCTCCTCCTGAAGATCCACCAACACTTTCACCAATTAATGATGGACCAATTCCTGAAATACATCCTCAATCAACTACAGATGTTGAAAGAAGAAGGCAGCTACAGGAAGAAATGATTGCTCTGGATGTTGTTGATAATCATCCAGAGCAGTTGAAAACAATGTCACATCCTGAAAGAGTAAGTTTGTTACAACTTGTAGAGAGAAGTAGTAGAGACTACGAACGTACCTACGAGAAGATTATAAATGAAGAAGATGGAAAGAAACCTGAGGATTTGTTTACCCAAATCTGCAATGCATCAAGTGATTTTATGGTTACCATACGTAACTACATAAATGAGAAGAAATTTTCTTATATAAAAGTTTATTTCAGATTCAGAGTAGGTTATATAGGATCCGATGAACCAGCCAATGCACAAGTAAGTTGTTACAAAACATTCGAAACAGCACCAGAAATTATAACTTCTCAAGAGTTAGGTACAATTGGTTCAAAGTTAAACAATGCCATGATTCGAGATTTAGGTTCAATTTTCAACACTGAAAGATCTGAACTAAAGTTCAGATATATTAAGAAAGTAGAGATGATACTGATGAAAAGTTCAATGGCTGCTGGATCATCTACAGAAGATGACAACATAAAGTTACCAGCAAGCCTCAACAATAGAAAGTGCGTTATTAATTTGGTAAGATATAGTGAAGAATGTAAGAATATGTGCTTTTTATTTAGCGTGGCAGCTGGTTTACACTATGTAGAGTTCAAAGACCACCGTAACAGAGCAATGAAATACAAACAGTATGTAGACTTAATGGATGTAAGTAGTTTAAGGTTTCCAGTAGATGCAATTAATGATAGCGACAGAATTGATGAGTTTGAACAGCTGAATCATATTACTATCAATATATTTACAATAGACCAGAATGAACCAATACCTTTATACGTTACCAACATAGATAAAAGAAAACACTGGCCTCATGTGAACTTGCTAATATACAAAGATCATTATATGGTAATAACAAAATTAGAAGCCTTCCTATCACCTTCTGGTAAAAGGTGTCATAATTATTATACCAGATGCCAGTATTGTTTCTGTACTTTATCAACAGCTGATATGATAATTCAACATCAGAAAGAGAATTGTCAATTACAAAAAGGAATCATTCGTCAATTTCCACCTCCAGATACTTTCATCAAGTTTCATAATTTCAAATACCAACAAATGATTCCTGTAGTATTATACTGGGATACAGAAGTTATACAAGTACCAATAGATCCTTCTGAAGTAATACCTGGAGCCAAAGGAGCGTTTAAAAAACATATTCTCAGCAGTTGGTGCATTCACTTAAGTTCCAGGTACCCTGAAATCATCAGCGAAGAAACATTCTTCGGAAAACTGGAATTGCAGCAAGATCCACAAGATTTGGAGATGCAACTAGTAAAGAAGTTTGTTGAGATTCAAGATTATGTATTGAAGAAGTATGAAGATTATAAAAGTGGTGAATTGAAACCATTAGATGAAAGCACTTATATTCCAGCTCATAAAAATATCGATAAATGTATGTGGTGCAATACACCCTTCAATGAAAACGACAGAAATAGAAGGCGAACAAGACACCATGACCATTTTACTGGCAAGTATATTGCAACCTTATGTTCAAACTGTAATTGGCATTGTAGTTTACAACATATGCCTATACCATGTTTGGCACACAACAGTAAAAACTATGACAATAACTTTATAATACGTGGATTATCAAAGTTGGATAAAGAAATGGAAGCAAAATGGTACAATGATAATAATATTCCTATTCCAAATGATGATGATGATGATGATGATGAAGATAATGAAATTATACAATTACCAATACCTGAACCTGAACCTGAACCTGAACCAATTGCTGATAGATTAGCTGAATACAATAGAGGTATTGAAGAAGAAAAGAAACAAGAACAAGAAGCAAAAACAGTTGATAATGATGAAGAAGATGCAGAAACAGAAGAAGATACTGATTCTGATTTGCCATTACCAGAAATACCACCAAATGCAATTGAAATAGTTGATGAGAATGATCCAGCAAATGAAGAAGCATTTAATGAGTTGTATTACATGTTACATAGTAGAGATCATTACATATCACCAAGAACAGCAGAAGATATTGGATTAGAAGAAGAGATGGGAAATATTATTGTTTCACAACCTAATTCAACAACAACAACTGAACAACAACAACAACAACAACCAACACCAAGAAAGAAGAAATATCATTCAAAACTATCTGTATTGTTAAAAACTGATAATAAGTTTTTACTTATCAAGTTCATGAAGTTACACTTTATAGATAGTTGTCAATTTATGCCAGCATCATTAGATTCATTAGTAAAGTCATTGAAAGTCGAAGCTGATGCACATGCTAATCATAAAGTACTCTTTAAACCAGTTTATCAATATGTAACACAAACAAAAGAGATAAATGATTGTTTAAAAGAGAGAAACTGGACAGTAGATGATTTTATAGCTAAGTGGGGTTTACAGAAAGGTCATTTTCCCTACGAATACGTAGATAGTATTCAAAAGTTATACCTTACTGATAAATTACCTAGAAAAGAAGATTTTAAGTCTCAATTAAAACAGAATGAAGGTATATCTGATTATGATTATGAATCATCTCAAGCTCTCTGGACTCTATTGAAATGTAAAAACTTGATGGATTACAATATGTTCTATTTAGCAATTGATGTTCTTACATTATCTAGTGTATTCGATCACTTTAGGAATGTTGTATTTAGAACGTTTACATTAGATCCATGCTGGCATGTATCATGTCCTGGTTTAGCCTGGAGTATATTCCTTAAAAAATCCAAAGTGGATATAGAACTAATATCAGATCAAGACAAGTATGACTTTATGAGAAAAGGTCTTATTGGTGGAATTTCAATG
This sequence comes from Proteromonas lacertae, assembly GCA_002245135.1. Lineage (NCBI taxonomy): Eukaryota > Bigyra > Opalinata > Proteromonadidae > Proteromonas > Proteromonas lacertae. Next base: position 7,293 of record NGBS01000923.1, on the reverse strand, counting down.
ATTGGATCTACGAGAAAAGCAGAAGCTAAAAATCATTACATGGATCCTCCATACTTTTCAGATCATACTTCTCATCCACCAAAACAAGAAACATATATTATGTATGTAGATTATAATTCTCTATATCCTTCTACAATGGCATCAATGAAATTACCCTATAAAGACTTTCAATGGGAACCAAATCCTCAATTAATTTATGATAATGTTATAACAAAATTAAAGCCTTATGAGGATTTAAAAAGATCATTTATGGTAGAAGATCAGAAGCTGTGGAAGGATCCAGAGAGCAGAGGTTATATATTAGAAGTTGATATAGAACCTCCAGATAATACAAATGGCAAGTTTTCAGAGTATCCTTTATTTCCTGAAAGAAAGATAATATTATATGAAGATTTGTCACCAACACAGAAGCAATGGGCCAGAGAATTAGGATTAGTAGCTGTCAACAAAAAGTCTGGCAAAGAAGTATTGAAGAATAATACAGCAAGAATAATATGTGATTTATCCAACAAGTATCATTATGTTGTTCATTATCAATATCTAAACTATGCTGTGAAGTTAGGATATAAAGTAACCAAAGTATGGAGAGTAATTAGTTTTTGTGAAACAGATTATGCGTATGAATTTGTTATGCAATGCCATCTATTAAGAAAAGATGCAAAGAAGTTCCATCGAGATGCAGAAGCTGATACGTTTAAACTAATCCTGAATAGTGCATATGGTAAGACATGTGAGAATACTGAGAATAGATGTAGAAGTAGACTAGTTAATAATGAGGACCAATTCCTCAAATGTGTTAGCAATCCATACTTTACTGGTTTTGTTTCAATTGATGGTTGTGACTTGAGAGTGTGTAAGTTTAAAAAATACAAGTGTGCAATAGATAAGCCAAGCTATATTGGAATGTCCATTCTTTGCCAATCAAAGTATCTTATGGCAAAGTTTTGGTATGGACAATTATATCAAAAGTATAAACAAGGATTGCGTTTATTAATGACAGATACAGACTCTTTTATCTTTATGGTATGGACAGATGATATATACAAAGATATTGCTAATGATTTAAGTCTACAAGGTTGCATGGATACTGGTAATATTAATTGTGATTATCTTAAAGAGAGAGGTATTCGTTATCAGAACTATCAAAGAACAGGTGAACTGAATTTACTTAAAATGGAAGAGAACAAAAGTGATCAATTATATACAATAACAAAATTCTGTGGATTGAAAGCAAAGATGTATGCTTATGAGAAGCAAAGAGTGGATGGATTTACGCATTTAAAGGTGTCTGATAGCAGAGCAAAAGGCGTAACTAAAGGTTTCAGAATAAAGACTTGTGACTATGATTACTACAAGAATATCTTAGAAAGTAAAGAACTAAGTAAAGTTTATGTTAATCAATATAGTTTCAGAAGTGCAAAACAAGTAGTATACACAGTTAAACAACCAAAGTTAGCTTTTACAATCTTTGATATAAAGAGATTTTACTTGAATGTTTTAACTTCAATTCCTTATACTATAAGTCGCCCACCACCACCAATGTTTACAGATATTGTCGATAATAATAATAATAATAATAATAATAATGTTATTAATATTGATGAAAATAGCATTAATTAGAATAAAATGGATATATTCAATATATTTGTGTATGCTTTTACTTTTGTGTTTTTCTTCTTATGCTTACTAATTCTTATTATAATCAGCCTTACACTAAGTCAAATACAAATGCAACTCAAGAACTACCACCAGGATATAAGTTTGTTGATCAAACAAACCAATCAAACCTTACGAGCAATTTTAACAATGCACCACCGCCATTACAGAATTTTACAAGAGCGGATCCGTATGATGATGATGAAATGTCAAGACAAATCGAGCAGTATAGAGAATATTTAGATAGACTTTATGAACAGTATTATTATTTAAGTGAAAAACAGTTTATTAAATTAACTCAAGAAGCTATTGGAAAGAATGAAGTTCCACCTCCTTATGATGTTGTTAGAGAGTATCTTAGACGTAAACCAGGTCGTCAAGTAGTTGATTTCAAATACAATAAAGATTTACCTTTTGCAACTGTTAAGAAACCAGGCTATTTTCAATTAGATATTGTCTTTTTCTTACCTCAATTATATCATTTATATATAATAGAAATAAACTCTAGAAAAGTATGGGTGATACCAATGTCAAGCAATAAAGCTGCTAGATATAATGAGAGCTTTTAATGCATGGTATTTTAAAACAAATGAAGATGGTTCTGAAATAGTATCAAAAAGACGTGTTGTAAGTATTTTAGCTGATTTAGAAAGTGGTTTTAGTGTAGTTAAAGAGTTCTGTGATAAGGAAGGAATAACATTCTATCAAAAAGCACCTAATGAACATAGAATAGAAGCTATATTAGATAAATCTGTAAGTGTAATAAAGAAACTATTATATAAACACTTGATAGACTTAGGAATAGAAGCACCAGAGTTTCAAGCTAATATTGATCGACGGGATAGAAGAGAAATCATCGATCAAAAGTGGTTAGCACGTTTCAATGATATTGTACAGCAAGCTGTGAATGACTATAACAACAAACCATTATCAAGTTTGAGAGATTTTACACCTAATGAAGTATACAATAGTCCTAAACTACAAAACAGAATGTTAATGGAATCAATCAAATACAATTTTAATAATGAACAAAAATTAAAAGTTCATTTTCAAGTAGGAGATTTAGTTCGATTTAAAGAGAGAAGAAGACCTATGGATAAAAACACTTATTGGTCAGATAAGATATATCGTATTATAAAGAAGAACAGATACTCTTATATGTTAGGAGATACAAATGGAAATTGGGATGAAGATGTGTCTCGATATAGGTTTAAGCACTATGAACTTCAATTAGTAGCTAGAAGGGATCCTGAAACAAATTTCAGACATATTTTGGAAAGACCTCGAATCAGAAAAGGTGATAATACAATTGTGTAATTAATTAATTAATTTTAAGCTGTTCTAACAACCAAGCAACATCATAGCTATTAACTTGTTTTCTGGGTGGAGCAACAATTGTCTTTGCATTAATTACTTTTTGATTCTTCTCTGTTTTTGTTTGACCTCTTGCAAGATACAACACATTGTGTAATAAAAACTCCTTATCAATTGTAGATACAATAATTGGTTTGTATCTTGATGGAATGAAGATCTCGTAAAATCCATGGTTGGGAATAGGTGAAATTGTAGGGCAGCCAGCACAATATCTATCTTCTACAGCCTGGCCATAATTTATTACCAAAGGTGCTTTGATATTTGATGATGAGAACCATATTATATCTTTAGCTTCTTTTGGAATATATATCTTCCATCTACACTCGTCACTATACTTCTCGAATCCAAAAATAGTTTGGTCACCATGACTAAAACAATACTTCATGAATTCTTAAAAAAAAATGAAATGTAACGAAAATGCCAAAGATCGCGAAACGAACTAAATTCGGTATTTCTTTTATTTTTCGTTTATATAGGTATCAAATAACAATGGAAATGATGTTAAAAGAAAATGCAGAAGCAGCATTTGACATGTGGTTCGAATTATGCAGCACATATATCAATCACAAAGATGATGGTAGTTTGGAGTACCAAAACGCATTAAAGAAAGCAGGGAATATAATAGTAACTTGTAAGAAGCTCAATGAAGCATACAATTTAGGTTTGGATGAACAAGTGCTTGAATTGATGAATCGTTTAGAGAGTAAGAGATTAGCTACACAGTGTCTTAAAGAAGAGTTAGAAAAAGCAATAGAAGAGGTAATGCCTATACTAAATAATATTTTAAAACCCCATAAAGATTAGATAATAATAATTAATTAATTTTTATACTATTCCAAACTCTTTTTTCATCATTGCTACTCTTTTCTCACCTACCACTGTATTAAAATCTGTAGCCTGCTTGAATGTTCTTTTTCTATTTAATATATCGTTCAAAAAATTGATTGCGAAAAAACCACAATTACTTGTATTACTATTCTGGTTTTGAACTGCATTGATTTTTAACTGATATGGTTTTTCATGAAATTTCTTGAACTTCTTTAAACATTCTTTGAAATATTCTAGTTTCTGAGGATCCTCACCGAAAGAATCATAGTACATGAACATCTTCTTATCATTGTCTACTACTAAAGCAACCCAATGACCTACACTATCTGGTTTTGCTTTAGTAGTGAGTGTATTGATAATGATTCCCCACTGATCCATTTTGTTAGGTATTGGTAATATCAATTCATCCCAACAAAAACAACCTTTGAACTTCTTATCAAAATCATTGAATTCTTTTTGAATAATTTCTTCAATGTCGAAGTTCGATAATGCTCCTTTACCATTGATGTTAGTCAAAAGTATCCTTCGCGAATGTACTTTTTTACCTCTTCCACCATAACCGTACTGGTTCATGAGTCTCATAATCTCACTTAATTGTATTGCATTCATAGTTCCAGCTTGAAAATTTGTTAATCCATTAGGTAAATTGATTCCTTTAGGATGAAAATTTGACTCATTGTAGGTGTTGTTGACTACATCATTCTTTGGTATGATACCATTATCTAAGAATTGTGACAATCCTGAAGGAGCCATTAAACCTGCTACTGCACCAAATGCACTAAGTATTGTACCATATGTACCTATAGAAGTTATCCATCCTTTGACATCTGTAGCTGATTTTGGTAATGCACCCAAGAGTCCTGTAATTCCATTTTTAGTATTTATTTTATCAAAGTTTGCAAATTTAAAGAATAGTGGTGCTGCATTTGCTAATACTTTAACATAAGGATGAGAGTTCGTGAAGAATGATGTAAATGCATTGAATAAAAATTGTAAAGGTAACCATGAATTTTGAAGTGATTCAGGTAACAACTTACTTACTTTGTCATAATTGTTATCCATTAAAGTATAAATATCTGGTATACGATTGCCACTTAATTTTCTTATTATATCATAGTAGTCATACATGTAGTACCATAACACTGTAATGAACCCATAATTTCCTAACTTATTCTTTCTCCACAAGTAATATGCTATACATGTAATGATAATTGTATTACAGTACTTCATTGCAACATCAACTTCTTTCATGTCTGCAGTGACACCACCATGCAAATATCCAGTGAATGTATAAAATAAGATAGGGAAAATTCTAAAAATATTCTTCACGCAGGATAATAAGTTACTCGCGAAACCATAAAAATCACCTTCAGTCATCTTATTAAGTGCTTCCTGTAGTTGACTTCCTTCAAATTGTTTCCATTGACTGCATGCCTGTTTGAACAATTTCATACTTATCTGAAGTCTTTTATTCAAGTCACCATTTTGCCATTCTTTAGGTACAGGATGACCTAAAACTGTTTTATTGAATTCATCATTAGTCCATTCTTTAGTATTTTGTGAATCAATCATGTTGTTTGTTCTTACTTCGCTTTCATCGACTATAGTGTTTGGATCTTTTGGTAACATATCTTCAGGAATTTGTGCTGTCTCCATTCTTTTTGCAACATCTGAATTCCTTTTACCCATTTCATACAATCTTGCTCTTCTAATGATATCTTTATCTTCTTTTATTCTACTGTTTAATTGACTAAAATATTGTTGATAATATTTAGCACTTTGTTCATCACCTCTCTGTATTGCTTGATTCATTTTAATTAATGCATCATTACGATCATTTACCAACAAATTCATTTGAAGCTTCATCTTATCTATATATGCATCATCATAGTCATAAACATTTAAGGGATCCCATGTGTGATATCTTTCCATTAAACCTGGTTTAATTATCTTTTCTATATCATCTGTGCTTAACTTTGCTAATTCTGGATTGAATTCAGCTAATGGATCTGTTACTCTTAATATACCATTATCATATGCCTTAAAATCTTTTGCACTATCTATAAATGAATCTTTACCCAAATATTTAAAACTTGCACGAGGATTTGAAGCATCTATATCAACAGCTGGTCTTCCCATCACCATAAGATCTTCAGCTTGTCTTCCAAAATATCCTCTATTACTATTAACATCTCTAGTTGCTAAATCACCATAAACATATCTTGGATTAATTAAAGGCTGTTGACTTGCATAATTGTTTCCTATTATTTCACCCAATTCTCTCCTACCTTGATCATTTAATTGAGGTAAAATTTCATCCAATTTCCAATCATAATCTGGTCCAACAGGTCCTGTTGGTAATTTTGCTCTGATATAGTCAGGGATTTGAGATGGCTGTAGTAAATCTTTATTTATATAGTTACCTGTTAATTCATCCCATACTTGTAAACGTGGATTTGGAAATACTAAATTCTGATGTACATCATAACCTACTTTATATGTTGGTTTAAGATATTCAAAAGTTGCTGGAATAGGTGTTGGTCTTGGTGGATGTAATGTACCTACTGGAATTCTTGTTGCTCCACCACCTGGTTGATTATTATTATTACTAATACTACCTCCCTTTTTTAATAATCTTTTATAATGAGAGAGATGCCTCCGTGGGAGCTTCTTTAATAACCTGTGTTTATGTTTGTGTCTTCTATACTTGTCCAATTTACCTTTACCCATTATAGAATCTAAACCTCTACCTAAATGTCTCCATGTATAACCTATATCTATAGGTGGCTGTTGAGAAGACTCTTGAAGAAAATATGGATGGACGTATCCACCCACGGCAATCGCCGTGGGTGGATTTGTTCCATCCATATTTGCGTTATAAACAGCATTAGCTTCAGAGCTCCCCCATATTTAAGATCAAAGCTTACATGCTTCTTTCCTGCCGCTTGATGTACCTGTAGCATCTGAAGTACTTGGAGGTGGGGAGCTATTCTAGGTATATCATATGTAGGACATGAAGCTCCGGCCGTGCCCCAGAGTTCCAGAAGTTCTTGAGCGATTCAAAGACATTGCTAAATAAGTTCTTTGTATAATTCCAAAAGTCTTGTAACTTTGTCATAGCAAAATTGAATAAACCAGTCACACCGCTACTCCATCCTGCTTTAATGAATTCAAATGTGCTAGGTAACCATGATCCTACTAATGAAGCACTAAATACACTTTGTCTGGATATACCAAAAAATTTTGAACAATAATCAGTTGTTCTAACAGCATGATTAAATATACCTGCTAAACAATCACCTAAAGCATTTGGAAATACAAATTTAAATGCTATATCAATACCACCTAATACTATAGTACACATACAAAACTTAACACCCCATTTCAACCAGTCCCATGCAGTACTTCCTTTAAACAGATCATCAATATGTCTCC
>NGBS01000441.1:0-16225 GCA_002245135.1 Proteromonas lacertae | reverse complement strand
CACTAATAATGACACTGCTCCACTATCTACAACTTTTTGTGCTAATTCTGGAGTATGTCCTGCGATAAAACCTATTGCCCATGCTGCAGATTCTTTAACAGATGGATCGAATTCTTCTAAACATAATACTAATGGTTCTAAAGCGTTTGAATCTACTACAGCTTGTGCTAATTCTGGAGAATGCTTGGCTACTGAACGTAATACAAAAGCAGCTGATTTTTTATAATATCTCTATAAATTGAATTAAATTGATTAAATTATATACATTTTGTTCTGATAATGAAAAGACTAATTGTGGTAAAATATCATTTTGAACTACATCTGCTGCTAATTCGTCGCTATAATTGGCTAAACGTCCAATAGCAAGAGCAGCTGATTGTTGAATACTTGGAACATTGTCTAAAAGTAAAGGTCTTAGTAATCCTAAAACTCCAGCATTTTGCATTGGTTCTATGTTTGCAGGTCTTGTAGCTAAATCAGCAACACTTTGGACAAATTGAACACGAGATTTTTGGTATTCTCAAAGCAGGCTAAAACACCACGACTCATTTTTCTATTTATATTAGATTTAAATTCATCAATATATATATAGAATAGCATATAAATGTAATAGAGGAAAATCAATTATATATACCTTGATTAAACAATAAGAAAATAAGTAATTAAAATTAAAAACGATTAAGTAACGTTTTTTATCACAAGCCAAACTTTTTATGTCAGATTATGAAATTGATATAATAGGAGGTACTAGTGTTGGTAAAACACTTTTAGTGAGGCAAATTAGAAGTATAACTGTACATAATTTTTATAATAATAGAATTATGTAGTAAAAATGAAAATCTAGCTGATATAGAAGATAACCTTTTCCAAACTGTATTATTTGTGTTAATTTGCATTAATAGAATGGAGTTGAAGTAGAAACAGATACTTATAGAAATACACATATTTCATTCAGAGATATAGGTTCCAAATGATTCATTGTGGGATGCATATTTACCAAAAGCTAAAAAAATAATTGTATAACAAAATTGATTGATGAAATTATTTGTAGTTTGTTATAGACTCTTCTTCCAAAGCAGGATTACCTGAATCAGTTGTACTACTTTCAGAATTATTAATTAATCCAGCATATCAAGAAATACCAATTGTTATTGTTTTAAATAAATGTGATGAAGAAGCATCAATAAATACAGCTTTGTTTAAGAGTTTTCTTCCTGTAGATTCATTGAGAGAAGTATATATATTGCTGTTATTATCATTATCAATGAATAGAATATAAAAATAATGGAGTGTAGTGCTTTAAAAGGAACAAATGTTAGAGATCTTTTAAATTGGGTTATAATTTAAATCGTTTATATGTTTATTTGGCTTGTTGTGGAGTGATTATAACATAATATAAATGCAAATAGTATTTTTGTTAAAAACAATCGTTTCAAATTCATTCAAGCAAAAGTTTGTTTCAAATTGAATTAGAAAATTCTTTTGATCTTTGTTTAAGCACATCATCTAAAAGAGTATACTTTCATTTATTTTTCCAATTCAATGAATATCTTTCTCTTTCTAAATAGATGATTTCTGAAGTCAAACTACTAATTGCAGTTACAGGTGTTATGTCTGTTACTTATCATTTGGTATTTTTCAAGAGAAAATGTATTGACTTTATTAATTATATTAATTATAGCTATCAGTTCAGAGGATCAAAAGGTGAAAAGTTTACTTATACCAATGCTCTACTTTTAGTACAATGTTTTATCAACTTAGTTTTTGCCATTATTTGGTATAATTGCTCATTATGACATATGTAGGATTAATTTTGGACAGAAGATCAAAGAAAATTCCACTTTCATCAGTTAAAAAAGGTCGTTATGTGACAATTCACAAAGGTATTCATGATTTTTCAGGAACTGTATATGAACATATTGAAGATGGAATAATTCTCGTTGGAAAAGAAGGTATTCATATTGAAATACCATTTAATTCGAAATTAAATGAAATAACCTACGAAGTAGCGGCTGCTTCTTTCCCAAAATACTCAATTTCAGCATTTTGTTATTTATTAGCTATGTTGTGTAGTAATGCAAGTTTAAATGTATTATTTGAATTATTTTATATATTATTCAATAGTATGTTGCATATCCAGTGTTAGCTTTAGCAAAGAGTACAAAAATCATCCCAGTAATGTTATTTGGAGCTGTATATCTTAGAAAAAGATACAGCTGGAAACAATATGTCAGAGTACTTCTTATCACCGCTGGTATTGCAGTATTTAACTTATATCCATCAACAACAAAATCCTCCAAAGTTGAGACTAGCACATTAGGTTATATTTTATTAGCAACATCTTTAGCATGTGATGGTATTTATGGACCTGTTTTAGATGGATTAGTCGAAAAATATGAAGTTGGAACTTATCAATTGATGTATGGACAGAATGCATGGTCTGTTATTTATTCTTTAGTATTTTTGGTGGTTACTGGACAGTTAGTACCTAGTTATAACTTTATTACACAATATCCAGAGTTAATGAAAGTATATATACATTAATATAATATATTGTGTAAATAGACAATTTTACTATTATCCTTTGCTAGTGCATTTGGACAGAACTTCATTTTCTTCACAATGTCCAATTTTAACTCATTTGTTACATCTATTGTAACTACTACTAGAAAATTCTTTACAGTTTTAATGTCAGTGTTTATATTTAAGCATGATTTGACCAGTATGCAGTGGTGTGGAGTTGGAATGGTATTCTCTGGCTTATTATCTGAGTTATTTGAAAAGTATCAGAAGAATAAAAATGTTGAAAAAGTTAAAAAAGATTAAATATGTTTTTATTTCAATTATTATTTGTTTTTAAATTTTATGGTGTTTGAAAAATGTAGTGTAAAGTTTTCGGATACCCAAATAGTTTTTTTTGTTTTTTTAGATGTCTACAGAAAACCCTATTAAATATTTTGATATAAATGAGGTTTACAAAGGACTTGGAGTATAAATAGTTTGTTAATTGTTTCTAGTTAAAATCAGAATATGAAAACGATAAAGACTTTGTAGAATCTCTGTTGAATAATGCATGGGGAAAATTAAATGATCAACTTGCTATTTTAGAAAAAATAGATGATATTAAAAAAGATAATAATAAAGATGTATAATTTTGATATTACACATATATAGACAGCATTAAACGCTTTGGAAGAAGTAAAAGAAATAAGTGAATGTATTTATGTTACAAAATTAATTGAAGGTGCTAATAATCTAAAAAAATAATATAGAAGGAGAAAAATTCGAAGATGAATATAAAAAATTTGTAGAAATTATTCACAAATGTTATGAAGAATATAAAGTATCATGTAATATTAGTAGAGAAGAAAATGTTCCTTTTAATAATCTGGATAAGACAATAAAAATTTGCAATGAATTAAAGGATAAAGAAGCAAAAAGAAAAAAAGAAGAAGAAGATAGAAAAGCAGATGAAGAAAAAAAGAAAATAGATGATAAAAGTAAAACAGAACAGGCAAAACAACAACAACAACAACAACAACAACAACAACAACAACAACAACAACAACAACAACAACAACAGAATGAATCTCAACCACAACCTACAGCAGCATCAGATAATACATCTACTACAAACAACAATAATAGTAATCCAACATCTGAAACTTCTAAAGGCGAAAGTAAAGGTTGTTGTGTTATTATGTAATTTAAATAAAAGTTATTAATATTCTATTTTATTTTGAATTTATAAAATAAAGTCGTTTCGTACCATCAAAAATAAAAAATGGTGAGAAGCAAAGCAACCCCGCATCAATTTTGCTATGTAGATCGAGTATACAATTTTTGAACTATATTCTAGTTTGCCCCACCGCAAGCGCCTCCTCCTGATATAAAGCCAGAAAAGTTTGCTTTGTATTTATTATTTTATAGTGGAATCCATGCTATCAATCTCTTAAGAAGTGAAGAAGAAGCAAGGAAGGAATTTGAATGGATTACAGAAAATGTTTATGTAAATAGGAGTAAAAATAAAGCAAATTTAGTATTTGTTATTAATTATTATAAACAATAGGATGAATATCCAGTCTGTGATTGTTATGCAAGTATATATCTCACTTTATTCAAATAGATAATTGTAAATGTGAAGATGAGACTTGTTTAAACCGAGCCTTATTGATAGAATGTTGTTATCGTCTATGTCCATGTAAGCATGATTGTCAGAATCGTCGAATGCAATTGAGAAATTGGCAAAAAGTGGAAATGGTTCATGATAAACGAAAAGGTTGGGGATTAATAACAAAAAACGATATTCCTAAGAATGAATTAGTAGTAGAATATGTAGGAGAAGTAATAAATGAAGAAGAATATAAAAGAAGAGCAGCAGTATATATATATAAAGAATATAATTTCTTTTTAATAGATATATCATGATCATCATCAATATTTCATGTCTTTAGATAATAATGAATATATAGATGCTAGTCGTAAGGCTAATATAGGTAGATTCATCAACCATTCATGTGATCCTAATTGTAGAATAGAAAAATGGACTGTATTAGGTGAACAACGAGTTGGTATATTTGCAGATAAAGACATAAAGAAAGGTACAGAATTGTCGTTCGATTATTCGTTTGTACAATATGGAAAAGTATAGTAATAATAATATATTATTATTTATAGAATCCTCAACGTTGTTATTGTGGAAGTGAAAACTGTAGACATTATATTGGTAAAAGATGTGAAGGAAAAAGAAGAAGGACGGTAGATAAAGTTCCAACTCTATTTAACTGTAAAACATGTTTAGATGAAGAATTTAATTATGATCCTGTTACTAAAGAGATAGTTCCACTAATTCAAAGACCAAAATATTGTAAAGATATAACTACAAAGATTATGAAATATTTGAATAGTGGATGGAATAAGAATCATAGATATTATAATAGAAAGAAACAATATAAATTATATTTAAATAGAAATATTAGAAAAGTTCGTTTTTCAATATCTTTTTTTATTAAATGTATATATGTTAAGTTTAGTTTTATTTAATTCTTATTTACTTCACCTACACTAAAGCTTTATTAAGCGATATACTTGTAAATATTTATTTTGAGAAATATAAGAAAGAAAATGTATCATCAGAAAGTGATTAAATTATATGATTTTCATTGTTATTGTTTGTTTTACAAAAAGCAAACAAAAAGAAAACATTCTTCATTATTCATTCCCTAAAACATTATAACACCAATCAACTATTACTCTACTATCAACAAATCTCATACTTTGATCTACACATCCTAACACAATCACATTTAATTTCTTTTCTTTCCTTTCAACAACTGACCATAAATTACCATGAATTCCATGATTCCCATCAGGAACCCAACCTGTTTTACCGTATTTAAAACCATTCATTCCTAATAAACTATGACTATTCTTATACTCTTTCTTTCTATTTCTATTTCTTCCTTTTATTGTACAACTATACTTCTTTGTACTTGTTACTTTCCTAAATAATTCAAAATTCAAACAATGAAATGTAAGAGTTAATAAATCAGATACACTTGTCTTATTGTCTTTGTTTCTCATACCATGAACATTTTCAAAGTGACTATATTTTAATCCCAATCTACTTACAGTATCATTCATTAGTTTTATAAACTCTTTATAACATTCATTTAAATCTTCACTTCTTTCTCGATTTTCAATCCTGGAGGATAATATTTTTGAACCAACATGTTCAGCCAATGAGATTGCTGCATCATTTCCACTGGGAAGCATTAATGCATATAATAAGTCATAAACACTAATTTCATCACAATATTGTAAATCAGCATGAGTTCCGTTTTTACATTCAGCTGCTCTTTTAGATACTTTCACTATTTCTCTCTTCATTTCTTCAATGTTGGAATTGTAATATCGAATTACACAATAAACTGTTAAAATTTTAGTTAAAGAGGCTGGTTGACATTCATAGTTTAGATTTTTTGATACTATTACTTTTTCTGTTGATAAATCAGCTATTCCCCAACTTGTACAACTTAACCATGGTGGAACAAATAATTCATAACTTCCACTTTTTATAAATCCATTCAATTCTCTCTATTATTCATCATTATATTATTTATAGATAATACTACACTTCCCATTTCGTTCTTTATCAACAAAGGAGAACAACAATTGTATAAACCAAATAATACTTTCACTCTTCCACATAAATGATTGTCACTTTTTATATCACTTCTAAACATCAATTACTATAAAATTACATACTTCTTTATAGAAACATATTTTATCTCACTTTTATATTTCAAATTCAGTTTCAAATAATCACATGACCAACATGATAACATCCTTATATACTCTGCTTTTCTTAATCAAGAATTAAATTTTTGAAATTTGAAAAAGAAACGAATCAATATTTTGAAACATTCCAAAATCTTTAATTTGATGAATTGTTTGTTAGGAGATATATTATGTCGGATAATACCATATGATTGTAAAGTATTTTGTTTATTTCTATTTGTAGATAAAAGATCGAGTTGAAAAGAGTTTAAGTGAAATAGATTTAGTAGTAGAGAATGAGAGTGAAAGAAAGATGATAAAAAATCTTAAATGTAAATGAGATAAAAGAGAAGGGACTATTACAGTTTATAGAAAACCACTTGTTTTTATCAGATAGTTGTTTACCCTTCATATATCCTTTAAAAATGTATCAGTTGAATAGATGTGATGAACATATGATATTATTGCGAGATTTTTACACTATAGATTTAGAAGAGATGATTAAAAGTAACTCCTTTTCTGTGAGTGATATATGTGTTGTTATATGTTCTTTATGTGATATAGTAATGATATTGATTGAATATAAGATAGTAATTGGTAATTTGAAGAGTAGTAACATAGTGTATGAAGAGAAAGGTAATGAAATGAAGTTATGTGATTTATACTTGAATGATTTGAGGAAAGAAGAAGATTGGAGAGTATATGATATATGCTTTAAAAGCCCAGAAGAGTTGAATGGATATGAATGTAATGAGAGAAGTGTGATATGGTCAATTGGATGTATATTATATGAAATGATTTGTAAGAAATTACCATTTTCAGAAAATAATAATATTTATAAGACTAAAGAGAATATTTAACAATGAAATTGGAGATGAAGGTGTTGAGATTATATATAAACATTTAGATAGATTTGTTGTAGATTGTAAAACATTAAATCTCTCAAGTATTTTATGAATATAATAATTTTGTAAACTCAATAGATATTGGAATGAGTGAGAAAGGATTAAGAGTGTTAATAGAAAGACTAAAAGATTATAAACTATTAGATGAGATAGATATATCCGGAAATGAATTAAATGAAAGAGAATTAAGATTGATGAAAGAAAATAGAGAAATATTAGAATTTATGACTGAACTAAATATTACAGTAAAAGAAAATATAGATCAATCAGAATTAAAATCATTTCTAGAAACATTTTCTTCAATTGGAACAATAAAATTAAATGGGATTAGTAAAGAAGTAAAGAAAGAAATTGTAGAAGATTATTTGAATGTAGAATAACAAATTATACTATATTTGTGTTTTTAAAAAGAATAAAAAAGTAAAAAGTAAATTGCGTCGGCCGGGAATCGGACCCGGGTCTCTTCCGTGGCAGGGAAGTATCATGCCACTGGACCACCGACGCTCCTTTTGAGTTTTGATTTTAGGATTTATATCCCAAATTTCCAATTAAATATAATGGAAAAAAGCTTTGGACAATTTCTATACTCTTCAACATAGTCCCAATCTTTTTCCCACCACAATCAAATTTTTTGATGATAAATCTAGTTTAATTACTATTCTTTTCAATGATGTGAAGAAGATAGGATCACCAAGCAAATTTATATTTGGTAAATCATGTGGTGAATAAAATTTCGCAAAATGTTAGCCTATTTATAAACATATTGCAGTTTGTAAATTATAGCCATAATAAATACAAAAATTTATGTAAAATAGTGATGTTAATATTAAAAGTGATATTTAATCTTGATGAGAAACTGACAATAATTCAACTGAAGTATTATTAAAATTTATTGCACCATATGAATATAATGGAGAAGGTAAATCATCAACAAGTAAAACAGGAGATGAATCATTATGACTAATCGAAAATTCTCTTTTATTCATATCAACAATCACTTCATAAATTGAACCATCTCCATGATTGATGAAATTTGGATTTGAATTAACAACTGTTCCAATATCACAATAATCAGTAATATCTTCACTTTCACCATCCCATGCAACATAATTACATGTTGTTAATAGTTCATAAATATTATCACCAGAATATGTATTATCTGTTGATAATCCTAACATTCCATCATATTCACTTCCATTGTGATGATATTTATATTTGATATGATAAACTCCATCTTCCATTTTCAAATTCAAATAACAATGATTAGAACTAAAACATGTATTTGTTATTAATTTTTCATTATTTGATATTGTTATTCCTTCGCTTTTGTTTAATTCTGTGAATTTTATATCAACAAATTCTAATGATATTTTGAATTTCTTTTCATTTACAATATTCTTACATATTATTTCATATTCTCTATTTTCTATTACTTTATTCACTTTTCCATTAATTATTCCATTTTCTTTATCTATCATTATTCCATCTGGCAATGAAGGATTTATTGAAAAGTCACATTTTGTTCCATCATATGAAGGAATTATTGAGATTTCTTCATAAATAGCAAATAAATATTCTGCTTGAGGATATGAAAATGATGTGATTTCTTTTGTTTTTAATTCACTCAATAATTCTTTATCTTTCATTATTACAATCATTTCTTCTTCTTCTTCGAAACTCAGTTTATTCTCTTTTATATATTCTATTAATAATTCTTTGGATTTGGAGTTTAGATAATTATCTTCATTCAATATTCTAAAAAGAATCTCTTTTCCACATACTTCTTCTATTATTGAAATATTCTTTTTACCGTCAATAAACAAACATAAACATTTCATTGTTCGATTTCTTTTATTCTCATTATATTCTATACATAATCTTTCCAATAGATTTCTCTTTTCTGTATTTGAGATATATTCTATTTAAATATATTTTTAGTATTTATACTTTCCTTTTTTATATTTTTATATTTCATTATCATCAATACTATTTCGGTCATTTTTATATTATTCATTTCTAATATACACATTATTTCATCATTCAATTCTTCTTCTTTCATTTTATCCAATATTCTTCTTTCTTCTTCATTAAAGTCTTCTTCTTCATTATCTTCATTGTAATTGTTGATTATTACATTTTGAATTCTATCATCTTTTATTAAATATAATTCTATGATTTTTACATTCATTTTTCTTTAATTCTATTTTTATTTCTTTCAACATTTCTTTATTCTCTTTTTCTATCTCTTTCTCTTTTATCTTTTCACCATCGATATCTTCTTCTATCAATTGCTTAAAATCATCTTTAATCTCTTTATTATCTTTCTTATTCTTTTGGAATTTATACCATTCTAATAACCGATTTAATAACCATAACTCATTCACTATTATCACATCTTTCATATTTAATATCTCCATCAAATTATTCATTTCTAATCTCAACAAATATTCATTCTTATATAAATATTTATATCCTCGCTTTTCTATTTCCATATTTTTCAAGTCTTCTATCTCTCTCAAACATCCACCAAATACATTACATATATGAATTAATTTCATTAATACTTCATCATCTATATTATTATTCACAAATTCATAACAATCATTTATTATCTCTTTTTCACAATAACATAAACAAAACATCAACACTTCACACACATTCTCTTTACACATTATCAGTTCACCACCACTGTAGTATTTCTCCATCTCATAATAGCCAATTTCTTCGATTTCTTCATATAACTCCAAAACTCCAACAAACTCACGATCTAACAACAGTTTCTTTACAGTTTCATTTCCATTCACTAAAATTGACTTGATTGACATTATTCGATTATTTCCAATCTTCACTTCTATATCACCAAAACCACTTTCAACCAATTTTCGACATAATCTATCATAAAAATAAATATAAAATATACCCATCTTCTCTTATACTTTTTTTCACTTTTTTTATCATCTTTATGTAAATATATAACAAAAATAAAGAAATTCAATTTTTATCAAAATTTTGAATAACCCAAAATATAAAATATTATTAACTAGCTGATATAAGAAGTTGTTATGATGGTTTTTATTATGTTGCTGTTTGGAAATGTTAATATGAGCATATTGTAATCAGATAAGTCAAATCAGTGTTTTGAAAAGACAGAATAATATAAATATGTTTTAATTTTAGATAATTTAGTAAAGATATTAATATTATTACTATAACTTTTCAATTTTTAGTTTTTTAATTCATTTTTTTAATTTATTTTCAATTCAAACTAGAGTATTATATTAAATGATTTACAAAATATTAATTCTCATTTCAAACTCAAAGACAACAAAAAAGAAAAGAAAATATTATAACAAAATGAGTCAAGCCAAATCTTATCTTGGACGATTTTAATCTTATATTTATTTCAATGTCTGCTGAGTTAACAAGATACGAATCAGTAGTTCGTAGATGCTCTAACAGTTGTAAGCTTCATATAAACAGATATGTATCTAAAGAGCAAATAGAAGAAGCAATTTATATTCTTGCAAAAGAATACCGTTATTTATCATCAGAATATAGAGAAGGTACCGATATATTGGAATATAAAGATAATTACCATCCCCAGTGCATTATTTCGAGAAATCTTGTTCAGATGAACAATATGGGGAAGATATAAGAGGCAACTTATAGGCGATGTAAAAACACATCAGAATATTTTATTTATGCAAACAAAGAGATAGACGAGAGTGAAATTATTGGCAATATTCAATCACGCTATGGTAGATGGTATATCATGTATTAATTTATGTCATAAGTTATGTTTGCATTTATGTGATCCAAGTGTAGAAGTAAAAGTTCACAGTTTACGTTTCAGCTCAAGGTCAAATGAAGATTCCAAAAGAAGCTACTAGAAATGATTATAATTGATAAAACTATACCAACTTTAGTATTACCTAAGTACTTACCGAATGTAGAGATGATGAAAAGATATACAGTCGTGTTTATACAAGTTTAATCGGTGAAGATGATTTAAAAGAAATAATGAAATACACTCATGGATGTTCATTGCAGTTTCCAAGGTTTATTATGGATAACAACATATTAAGTCAAATGAAGATGTTTAATGTTGATGATTTTTCCAAATCTATACTTTTCCGCTCAATGGCAACTGCAAGAGGAAGAGCTGAATTTGATCCTCCTGTATTAGATGATGATATCTTATGTAGTGGATTCTTTTCTTTCGTTTTAAAGAAAATTAATAAAGGAGATAAAATAGCTGATGTTTGTTCCGATTTAACAAAAAAATTACATACTGCGTTAGAAGAAAAGCAACAATTATATGATTTCTTTTTAGCTGATGATTATCGAATCAGTCCTAAACAAACTCTAACTTGTTGTACAATGGGTAGAAGACCAAATCAAAGGCATTATGAAGGTAAATTTTCATTTGATGTTTTAAGTCAAAACTTCTTAACGGTTGATAATATAAATGGGAAGGATAATGGTATGAGATTGTTTTGTTTCACTGTTAATGGTGCTGGATGTTATGTTAGTAATGATTATATCTATCCCCAATTCACTGATGAAGAAATGAAGAACTATGTGGAAGATATAATAAAAATGATGAAATATTGTGTGAAAGAAGAGAATCGAAATGTTACAGTAGAAGAATTGATGAAAATATAATTATTTCTTGATTTTTTTAATGGTTAAGAATTAATAATTGAACTTTCATCGAAATTTTTAATTAATACAAAAGTTGAAAAGATGGAAAATATCTTAAATACCAATATTACAAAGAATGATTAGTAATTTGTTGTTTATTTTACCTTATGTTCGAATATGATAATAGAAACTTGACTTCTTGTTTGAATATCTAAAACGAAAAATAGTCGTTTCATTTTAATTACATTTTCGAAATGGATGACTTAGATCTATTTGGTGTATTCCAGAGCGATACATCCGAAAAGTATGTACTATAAAAAATAATATAAATAGACCTGCAAAGCGAAATAATGAAGGAATAGAAAAATCTAAACCAGTTAAGAAGCCTAAATCTACACCAACACCAGAAGTAGATGAAATAGAGCCAGAGATACCAGCTGCTCCAAGTGTAAATACTCAAAAAGATACATTAAGCAATGATAGTAAATTTACTCTACATGAAGAAGTATTACCATTGGATGGAGAAGTTCAGCCTTCTTGGACACCTAATCCAACTCCAGCTAAAACATATTCCTTCCCATTAGATCCATTTCAAGCAAAATCAATAGAATTTCTCGAAAAAGGTGAATCAGTATTAGTTACTCACACACATCAGCAGGAAAGACAGCAGTAGCAGAATATGCAATTGCAATGGCGTTAAGAGATAAGCAGAGAGTAATTATACATCACCAATCAAAGCATTAAGTAACCAAAAATACAGAGATCTCCACGAAGAGTTCAATGATGTAGGATTAATGACAGGAGATGTAACAATCAGTCCAAATGCATCATGTTTAGTAATGACAACTGAGATTCTTCGATCGATGTTATACAGAGGTAGTGAAATATTAAGAGAAGTAGCTTGGGTGATCTATGATGAAATCCATTACATGAGAGATTTAGAAAGAGGAGTAGTATGGGAGGAAAGTATTGTTTTATTACCACATAAAGTGAGGTATGTTTTCTTGTCAGCAACTATACCAAACGGTAAAGAATTTGCTGGATGGATTGCAGATACACACCATCAGAAGGTTCATGTGCTATATACTGAGTTTAGACCTACTCCATTGCAACATTATATATATACATCAGGTAGTAATGGATTGTATTTAGTCTTAGATGAAACTGGGAAATTTAGAGAAAAGAATTTTCAAAAAGCAGTAAGTACGATGGCTAGTGGTGAATTAGAAGAACAGGTGATGAGTAAAAACAGTAAAAAACAATCAAAACAACCACAGAATCGAATTTAAAACAAATAGTGAAGTTAATAATGGATAAGAATTACGATCCAGTGATTATTTTCAGTTTTAGTAAGAAAGAATGTGAAGGATATGGTAATGTAATAGCTCAAGATTGTTATACAACTAAAGATGAACAAAAAATGATTAAAGAAGTGTATCAAAGCCGCAATTGATGGCTTGAGTGATGAAGATAAACGTTTACCTCAAGTGAACTCAATGTTACCGTTATTAATGAATGGAGTTGGTATACATCATGGTGGTTTACTGCCAATACTGAAGGAAATAATTGAAATATATTCCAGGAAGGATTATTAAAGGTTTTATTTGCTACAGAAACCTTTGCAATGGGTGTGAATATGCCTGCAAGAACTGTAGTCTTTACAAATATAAAGAAATATGATGGTAAAGATTTTAGATTAATAACCAGTGGGGAATACATTCAAATGAGTGGAAGAGCTGGTAGAAGAGGTAAAGATTTAAGAGGTATTGTTATACATGTTGGATGAAAAGATAGAACCAAATGATGTGAAGAGTATATTGAAAGGTGATGCTGACCCATTAAATAGTTCATTTTATTTGGGATATAATATGTTATTGAATTTAATGAGAGTAGAAGATGCTGATCCTGAATATATTATTAAACATTCATTTTATCAATATCAAAAACAACAAGTATATATATATATATATTATTATTATTATTATAGAAAGCTCCTTTATTATTAAACAAGATTCATGAAATAGAAAGTGAATTATCAAAACTTAGTATTAGTGATGATAAAAATATTGGAAAACATTATGCTTTAACAGAAAAAATAAAAGAAAATGATAATTTAATCAGACGAATGAACAATAGCAGTCCAAATTTAATAAAGTTCTTGATTTGTGGAAGATTGGTAGAGATTAAAAGTAAAAATAATCTGTTTGATTGGGGATGCGTATTACAGTGTAGTAAAAGTACAATAAGTGATGTTAATAATCCAGACAATATATGTGACTTATATACTGTTGATGTTTTATTATATGTATATATATGATATTTTTTTTTTAATTTTTCTATTTATGTTGTATATATAGTGTGATCCAGATTCAACTAAAGATAATCCACTTCCTTGTCCACCTACTAAAAGAGGTAATATGTTAGCAATCAATGTAACATTATCAACCATTTACAACATATCATCAATAATATTACAATTAGATAAAGACTTGAAGAGTGTACATAAACGAAATCAAACATATGAAAAGATAAAAGAAGTGAAGAAGAGATTTAATAATAATATTCCACTATTGAATCCAGTAAAAGATTTGAAAATCAATGAGAGTAAAATTGGTAAATTGATTGAAAATCAAAAGAATTTTGAAGAAGAAATAAGAATGATGAGTGATGTAGATGTGAATAGTAAAGATTATAAGGATTATGTAAATCGAATTAAGCTTGAAGAGAAGAAAAAGAATTTGAAATTAGAAGTAAAATATGCTGAAGAATTAGCTTTAACCGTATATTTAATTTATATATATATATTTATAGGATCAATTAAAAATGATGAAAAGAGTATTACGTCGTTTGGAATACATTGATGATAAGAACGTAGTATTAATGAAAGGCAAAGTAGCTTGTGAAATCAATGCAAGTGATGAATTATTATTAACAGAATTAATATTCGACAATGTCTTTAACGATTTAACAATTCCTCAATTATGTGGTTTATTAAGTATGTTGGTGTTTGAAGAGAAATGTGATGAAAATATTCATGTTCCACAGGATATGTTGGAAGTAATAAAACGATTAGAAGATAGTGCAAGAAGGTTAGGACAAGTATTAATAGATGCAAAGATGGAGTTAGATTTAGAAGAATATGTTCATAAATATAAACCAGCTGTAGTTGATGTATATATATATATATATATATATATATATTTTATGTTATTCATATTTATTAGATTGTATATGGTTGGGCAAAAGGAGATTCTTTCAGTGAAATCTGTAAGAAGAATGACAGTATATATGAAGGTAGCGTAATTAGATGTATTCGTCGTGAAGAAGAATTATTGAGAGAATTGATAGATGCTTCTCATGCAATAGGAAATAATGATTTAGAAAGCAAGTTCACTGAAGCAATAAAGTGTATAAAAAGAGATATAGTATTTGCTGCTTCTCTTTATTTGAATTAATAAAAAATAAATTCAATATTGTTTCTATTATTATAAATTATGTGTATTGAATTTGTTGTTGTTTTGTTAATATTAATCAAGAAATGTGATCAGTATAATAGATTGTAGATTCTGATTATGTTTGAAATCTTATATATAAAATACTCACTTTATATGTAAAACTTTAAGATTAACACAATTTTATAGAATAAGAAGTTTAATCAAGCGATTATGATATTGTTTATTAATGTAAATGAAAAAGCTTGATCACAAAGCTTGAAAGAATTGTTATTTTCTCTACAATTACACAAAATCAAACACATAATAATAATAATAATAATAATAATAAAACAATAATGAAATAATGTAATTATTCTACATTCAAATAATCTTCTACAATTTCTTTCTTTACTTCTTTACTAATCCCATTTAATTTTATTGTTCCAATTGAAGAAAATGTTTCTAGAAATGATTTTAATTCTGATTGATCTATATTTTCTTTTACTGTAATATTTAGTTCAGTCATAAATTCTAATATTTCTCTATTTTCTTTCATCAATCTTAATTCTCTTTCATTTAATTCATTTCCGGATATATCTATCTCATCTAATAGTTTATAATCTTTTAGTCTTTCTATTAACACTCTTAATCCTTTCTCACTCATTCCAATATCTATTGAGTTTACAAAATTATTATATTCATAAAATACTTGAGAGATTTAATGTTTTACAATCTACAACAAATCTATCTAAATGTTATATATAATCTCAACACCTTCATCTCCAATTTCATTGTTAAATATTTTCATCAAACTACAATATTCACCTGTTAAATCTTTAAAACCCTTGATGCTGATTTGTTGTTTGATAAATCATAACAACAATATTGATTCTTTTTATTAATGAAATATGAGAATCATTTATATTCAAATCTATTGAGCTAGAAATAGATATTCAATACTTT